>JAJONR010010201.1:0-29762 GCA_029582245.1 Solanum etuberosum
CAACACTATGGAAGCTTACATACCTCTTAGGGATCAAACCCATGGCGAAAATCCGCAACAAAACTCAAGAAACTCGACGAACGCTTTGATTCTCTCCTCTTTTCTCTTATTTTCTCTTCTTGAACTCTCAACTAAAACCCTAGGTGTATATTAGGATTATAAAACTGAACCTAATAGGATTAGACCCTTTAAATCTTACTAAAAACGAATTAAATCTAATTTGGTAGGGAAAAGACCATAGTACCCCTTACTATTTTTGGGTAACTTTCCTTAACTGGACAACCTGACTTCAAAAGGGCATAACTCACTCATCCGACTTCGAAACTTAGTAAACTTGGTGGCGTTGGAAAGATAATTCAAAGACCTTTCATTAGCTATCTTGTAGCCCACATAACTCATCCTGTACTGAGAGTTATGGGCATTTGAAGTTGACCTAAAACTCATAACTTAAGCATAAGATGCGAAATTTCAGATTTTGCTATTTCCAATTTAGTTCTTTTTGGAACTCAAGGTGCTACATCTAGTGACCTTAACACTTAAGAAATTTTAAATTCCTCGGTAAAATCATATTCACGACGAAGGATGGTTCGAGTCTTAGCTCAAAAAAATTCTGGGTTGTTACAGTGTTCAAGAATTTTCAGGCCTTGGTTGAGAGACAAACATGGAAGCAATTGAAATGCATCCGTTTTGATAATGGTGTTGAGTATATTGGTCCTTTTGATAGATATTACAGAGAGCAAGGTATTCGGCATCAGAAAAACTCCTCCGAAGACTCCTCAGCTAAATGGTTTAGCGGAGAGGATGAACATAACTCTTGTTGAAAGGGTTAGATATATGCTTTCAGATGCTAAGCTGCCAGATTCTTTTTGGGCAGAAGCACTTAATACTACTGCCTATGTTATCAATTTATCACCTACTATTGCTTTGAATGGTGATGTTCCTGACAGAGTTTGGTCTGGTATTAATGTTTCTTATGATTATCTTAAAGTTTTTGGGTGTAAAGCCTTTGTGCATGTCCCTAAGAATGAGAGGTCAAAGTTGAATATTAAAACTAGGCAATGTATCTTTGTTGGTTATGGTCAAGATGAATTTGGCTATCATTTCTTTGATCCAGTTGAGAAAAAACTTGTTAGAAGCCGTGATGTTGTGTTCTTTGAAGACCAAACAATTGAAGATCTTGACAAAGCTGAGAAAGTTGATTCTCAGTGTAGTTAGAGACTAGTTGATGTTGATCCAATTCCTTTGACTATTCCACCAGATGAAAATCTTCAAAATGATGAAAATCAAGTTGATATTGAAGATGGTGATCATATTCAGAATGACCAGTATACCGTTGATACTCCAGTGCAAGACGATGTAGTTGGTCAGCAACCAACTATTATTGATGCTCCATAGAGTTCTCTCAGAAGATCTACTAGAGAGAAAATACCTTCATCTCGTTATCCTCCTAATGAGCATGTACTCTTGACTAACGGGAGAGAACCAGAGAGTCTTGATGAGGCCATGGAAAGTGAAGAAAAAGAAATGTGGTTTGATGTTATGGAGGAAGAAATGAAGTCTCTACATGATAACCATACCTTTGATTTGGTTATGTTACCTAAAGATAAAAAAGCTTTGAAAAATAGGTGGGTTTTCCGGGTGAAACATGAAGATGGTAACCCAATTCCACTGTACAAGGCTAGATTAGTTGTGAAGTGATTTAACCAGAAAAAGGGAATTGATTTTGATGAGATATTCTCTCCAGTTGTGAAGATGTCATCCGTCTGTGTGGTTCTAGGCTTGGCTGCAAGTCTGAACTTGGAGGTTGAACAGATGGATGTTAAAAGTGCTTTTCTCTATGGTGACTTGGATGAAGAAATTTATATGGAGCAGCCGGAAGGCTTTGAAGTCAAGTGAAAAGAGAATTATGTTTGCAAGTTGAAGAAGAGCTTGTATGGTCTAAAACAAGCTCCCAGGCAATGGTGCAAAAAGTTTTGTTCTTTCATGAGTCAGCATGGCTTCAAGAAGACTTCTTCAGGCCATTGTGTTTTTGTGCAAAAATTTTCTGATGGTGACTTTATTATTGTTTTGCTTTATGTTGATGATATGCTTGTTGTTGGTCATAATACTTGCAGGATTAAAAGGTTGAAGCAAGAATTGAATAAGTCTTTTGCTATGAAAGACTTGAGACCAGCAAGGCAGATTCTTGGCATGCAGATTGTCCGTGATAGAGATGCTAAGAAGTTGTGGTTGTCACAAGAGAAGTACATTCAGAAAGTACTTCGTAGATTTAACATGGACAAATCTAAGGTTGTCAGTACACCTTTAGTTATGCACTTCAAATTGAGTACTAGACATTGTCCTTCTAGTGATGGTGAGAAGGAATATATGAAGAAAGTTCCTTATGCTTCACCTGTTGGTAGTTTGATGTATGCAATGGTGTGTACGAGACCAAATATTGCTCATGATGTTGGTATTGTTAGCCGTTTTCTTTCTAATCCGGGAAGAGAGCATTGGAATGCTGTAAAGTGGATTATGAGATATCTTTGTGACACTTCTTGTCTAAGTTTGTGTTTTGGTAGACGGAATCCTATTCTTTGTGGTTATACTGATTCAGATATGACTGATGATGTTGATACTCGTAAGTCTACTTCAGGCTACTTGATTACTTTTGTAGGGGGAGCTGTGTCTTGGCAATCTAGGTTGCAAAAATGTGTTGTTTTATCTACTACAGAGGCTGAGCTTATTGCAGCTGTTGAAGCTTGCAAAGAGTTGATCTGGATGAAAAGATTTTTGGCGGAACTTGGTTGTGCTCAAGAGAGGTATGTGCTCTTTATTGTGACAGTCAAAGTGCTATTCATCTTGACAAGAATTCTACATTTCATGGTCGGTCTAAACACATTGATGTGAGGTATCATTAGATTCGAGACGTGTTGGATTCTAAGTTGCTTGAACTTGAAATGATCCATACCAATTATAATGGTTCCGACATGATGACTAAAGGTTTGCCAAGAGGGAAGTTTGAAGAATGTTGCATGATCGCCGGGATGGCGGTTTCCTCCACATAGTCGGTAGGGGGAAAATTGTTGGGTTTTGGGTCTTTTCTCCTTTCTATGTGGATAAATAAAAGTCCAAGGTTTTGGGTCTTCCTTCCTTTTCTTTGTGGATAAATTTAGCCCAAATTTGACTAGCCCACTTTTGCCCATAAGCCCAATATTATGGTGCATATGTAAGACTTTCTTTTAGGTCTTACTTGAGATGCATCACAAGAGATTGAGAGCAGTCATATAGAGAGAATAGTGAGAGAGTGCAGATTTTCGCACAAGCCCTAGCAGCCAATTTTAAATCGCTATTCCTGCTTCGTTTCTTATCCGATTGAGCTAATTTTTGGACAGCTTTTTCCTTTCAACTTAATCTTTGATTGGGAACTAAGAGAGGGTGATTTGGAGTCCTGTAGCTCCAGATTTTTTTCTTGTGAACAGTAGCTACGATTTGGTGTTTTTGCTCTTTTTATTTCTCTAGTTTTTGGTGCTATCTTGTAGTTGTGTTGCTCATTGTTTGGCACTTTTTTGGTGGCCACTTTGGAGAACACTTTTGTAACTCTTGTTGATTTTAGTGGAGCTTTGGTCTTGTGGTTTTTACTCTTCACACCGAAGAGGTTTTCCACGTTAAACTTTGGTGTCTCGTGTGTTGATTTATTTTTCTTGCTTGGTTGATTTGTTTGCTGCCAAAACCGTGTTTGTTCTTGCATTATTTTGTCTGCTCTTGGTTCAAATAGAAGGGAAAGTTTTGATTTGGGTTTTCTTCCTCTATAGCCTTGTCGTGCACATTTATTTTGTGCTTGCCTTTCCCAACAGGCCCGAAGAATCCAACCCTCTGGATCGTTGCCACCACTGAATCAATCTAATACCACCATTACCATTTGGAGTACGAACAATGAAAGCACCAGTGTAACAAGCTCAAATTTCTCACTATATTAATAAGAGAATTGGAATACAATTACAACTTTAAGACCTTAATTGCAATACTCAAACTACTCAATTACTATGAAAATATTGAAATAACAATTAACTAAGGATAGAGATAAGAATGAAGATGAGAAGCTTAGATTCAAAGAAAAGGGACGAGAGCACTAGACATTTTTTCCAACAATTTGCATAAGCCTATTTTCCCTGGAATGTGCTATTTATTAACCTGGATCCCACACATAACCCTTAATATGGTATTGGGCTGCTTTGCTATAACTGGTCTCAGCCCATTCATAATACCCATTAAAATAAGGGAAAATTACGCGAGTTGGCAAACATACCTAGGTTATTAGTCAATTAGGGTATAGCTTAATTTATTTACCGTCAGTAAATATAGTTTCAGCTTTTTTTCCATTAATAATGGGACCCACCACCTCATTGTATACCGAATCAAAGCAGCCTTAATCGGATTTCGTATATGATTTTATACAAAATCAATTTTATCTCTCCTATCCCCATTCCCTATTTTTCTCCTAAAATCACTCTTCCACTTCCAATTTGAAATTGGGAAAATTCGAATTTAACCTTCTCCCTCTAATCGTGTTTTCAATTTTCGCAGGAAACTGCCAAAATTGTGGGTGATTTTTTTTTTGTTTTTCAACAATTGTATATGTATTATGCTTGTTAGTTTTTTGATAATTTTTTCTAAAAAATCTCTCATTACTTATCAGATTATCAGTTTTTCCAAAACAAAATGGATGATTCGACTCCATCTATGAGGATTACGAGAGGTACGCCATTGCATGTCCAAGTTGTTGAAAATCCACCTTCTTTTTCAATCGGTTTAACTCAAGATTTTGGAGTTAATGCAGGGTCTATGGCAAAATCTATATAAGTTCTAGATGAAAAATCTATTGAAGAATTGAGATCGAAGAAAACAAAAGACCCAATTGCACTTCAAAGCGTCATCAACAATGCCAAGTCAAGCGTCATTATAAATGTTGAAGGAAGAAGTAAGAGAAAAGTCAAAAACAGTGATTCAGAGGAGATTGTGTCTGCTTCATCAGATCTGGACGAACCTGAAGAATAACAGGTATTTGCTTAAACCAAAATTGTATCTAGATATTAGTATATACAAAAAAAAAATTGTATATAGATATCTATATATTGTATATTTCATGTTCAAATCACATTTTGTATTAGTTATTAGTGTAATTTGTTTAGTTATATACAAGATTACTTGAAGTTTGTGTACAGCTTCCGCCTAAATCACAATTGTATATTGGTATTTGTATATATTATTAGTTATATACAAATTGCTTGAAGTTTAACCATTGGTGTATTGCTTTCTTCAACTTTATACTCAATCTTCAGTATCTTCTTAGTCACGTCAACACCAATCTGTGTCGTAATTTTTGTATAAAACTCAAGAAACGATGTGTGTTCCTTAAAGACTATACCCTCTATAGTATAATCGACGCAACATTGTGTATCGTCCCATTTTCCAGAGTGCATCACCAAAATAGCTAAAGAAGACATTTTCTGTATAAATTACAAACAGCTCAATCATTAATTAAAAAATAAACTCATTTTACACGCCTTTACATATGCTCATATACAAATAAAATACATATACACATTTACTAATTATATACAATGCATTTATATATCGTTCATTTCACTCAAATCTTGTCACATATACAAAATATAATAGAAATTATACAAATACCCATATATATATATGCAATTGTATGAACATTAAACAATATACAAACCTGTCACAATTATATATACAAACAGATTACACCAAAAATTAACAAATTACAGCACACCCTTTTTGTCGAATCATACACGATTCATATATACAATTGACATACTAATTTTATACAATTAATTACACATATACATTGTATTAGAATTTTACACGATTAATTACTTATATTCAATATTATCAAGTAAACAATATACAAATCGTATAACTGTATATACAGTAAAATTTAAAAAGGGATTTTTATCAAATTAAAGCACACATCTTTTGTCGAATCATATACACTTCATATATACAAATCGTGTCATTCAATTTTTTGAACAAAAAAATAAGAATAGAATTGCTAATATACGATTTATAAACAAAATATAAATTTTTATGAACTAATCGAATCAACAAAACAAACAAAAATCATTTTCAAAATAGCAATTATATGATATAAAAATTAATTATATACTTTCTTATAGTTCAAAACACGAAGTTTCCTTTGAATTAAACCTTACCTGGCGTTGAATATACAAAAATAGTGATTAATCCTATGGTTCAGTCGTCTGAGGAAACAAGTTGGTAATTCTATCGTTATAGAACTCTTTTTGGCAAAAAAAATATTTAATTTTGGACATTTAGCTTGAATCATGGGATTGTGTAAATTTACTATTACCGTATTTAGCGCTCATGTTTTAATGCATTTAAAAAATAAAATATTGTATAAATTTAAAACAAAAAAATGTTTTATACAAAATTAAAGCTCCATAGCAAACTAAACTATACCCATGAAATGTAATTATGTAAACTATACCTATAGAGCATTATTTTATTAAATCCGTTTGCCATATGTGGAATTTTCCCTTAAAATAACTAAAGTGTCATTAGGGATGACAATTGGGACGGAATAAAGTAGGGATTACAATTCGATATAAAAAATTTAAATAAACTTATTTCCTTCTAATAAATGAACTATATGTGTATTTTATGTTTTGGGAATTCATGATGTAGAAGTTTATTTATTGGTAGAATATTACAAAATAGATAAATAAAGAGAGAAAAAAAAATGAAAATTAGACTAAATGGGCAGGACGGGGGAGTGCTTGCTAGAGCGAGGGGGGATAAGACAAATTTTCAAGAAATGTTAAATACTATGTCCCATTTTATGTGACACCCTTTCCTTTTTAGTCTGTCTAAAAAAGAATGTCACCTTACTATAATTAGAAATAATTTAACTTTTAAATTCTTCGTTTACCCTTAATAAAATAATTTCCAGCCACACAAATATCTAAGAATTGTTTTAGACCAGAAATTTCAAAAGTCTTCCCTTTAATCTTAAATACCGTGTCAAGTCAAAGAATGATACATAAAAATGGGACGAAGGGAGTAGGATAGGACAAGGCAAGTCAAATTCTTAATAGGTCAAGCCTTTCTCTATCACGCTCCACACTATCTAGCCCTAATTTCCATTCCTAGGGAGAATTGCATAGAAAACAAAGTTCCTACACATGGCGACTCTAAAGCCTTAAGAAAAAAGTAGGAGCTTGTGTGTTTGGTATGAACAATTTTTTTTTCCATGTAAAATGTTTTCCTAGAAAATATTTTCTTGCAAAAAAAGTTGGTTTCTGACTTATATTCTAATGTTTGATTGGTGAGTGAAAAATCTTTTAAGGAAAATTTTTCTAGTGTTTGGTTGGTGAATGAAAAACATTTTTCAGAAAATATCTTTTTTTTAGGCTAAAAAGTAGAAAAGAATTTTTAGAAAAATAGTTTTTGACATGAAAACCTACCCCAATAATCTTCGAGACCCAATACTGACGATCAATCAGGGATCCGACCCCAACCCTTAACCCGTAAGCTGACCGCAACTCTCGATCCGAGACCTGTCATTTAAACTGGGAACTAACCCCGACATTCGATCCTAGACCTAACCCAAACTCTTGACTCGGAACCTGACCCCAACTCTTGACTCAAAACCTGACCCCAACTCCTAATCCGGGACCCAACATTCGAATCGGGACCTAATCTCGACCCCAACAATTCCTAATACATGAATACTAAAAAACTTAGCCTAACTTTTCACTAAGACCCAGTTCTTCAATGTGTTCCTTCAATATTCAAATAACACTTGTGAAGTAAATTTGTCAATTATCTTTTTGCTTTGTGAGTGCTCACCTTGCTCTGAGTGATTGTACTTCTAATTAAGCACAACTCTTCAAAGAATTGTTCTTCAATTCAAACTTCACATCAAATCAAACTCACTCTACTTAGAGTTCTAATTCAAGTGAAACTCTTTGCTTCCTTAGTGTTTTAGTCGAACTCCAACTCTTCAATTTAGCACATGTTTGTTTCTTTGAGATTATCAGAAGTAGTCGTCATCTATTCTTTGATTATTACACACTTGTCTTTATTCGTTTTTGATTTTGCTACGTATTTAGCTCCTTTAGACAGAGTATTTGTAAACCAGCTTGACATACATGTTTCATATCACTTTGTCAATCATCCAAAATGCGTAGAACCTAATAAATTTCCCATTTTGATGATCACAAATCTCATCTTTGTGCATTCAATCATTTTTACCTCTTGGAACTAAAGTATGAAACACTAGAATGAAACAAGTTAGTTAGTGAGTTATAAACAATGCACAACCTACATCTTCCCTCTTTTGGTATCATTGAAAAGTTGTTTCAATCCTTTAACAAACTAGCCAAAGCAATAAGTTAGACGATTCATAGTCACAAGGGATATCACCAAGACATCAGATAAAAACTTCATGCAACATAATAATGTAATTACAAAAGCAAGAATATGAGTCATTAAAGCAAGAGAGATCTGTTCCATTTTATCTGCAAAAAGTGTTCTACAAAATATCTATGCTAGTACTGAATAGAGCAAAAACAACTAAGAATTATAAAATATTCCATGAGAGTGAGGTCTAGGTAATATGCCTCAGTTCGCCTCTCCTTCCAAGGTGTAATCATCTTGTGAACCAAATCAAAATACAACCTGTTCAAGGTAGACACTTCTCTCTTAATCACATGATTGTGCTGAGTGAGGGAAGGATCGCCAGGGAATTTCCTAAAGATGTCAAGAGCAGAGGCCATATTATCCAATGGTGGCCACTCAAACTTTACATAATGATCCCATCCTTCATTGAGAACATGTAGAATTCCGGATATATCCTCAGTAACTAGGTGTATAGAAATACCATGTACATAAGTAGAAAAGAGCCACCCATATTTCATCCCCATCGGCATAAAAATCAGTGACCTCGGGTCTCCTAAACTTTTTCTGAAACATTTACTTGAAGATATAGTTCAGTCTAGCCCTTCATCTCCAACTTAACTAGCAAAATAACCATTTTAGGGCAACCAAAACCCGTTACAATCCTTCTTCGAACAACAGAGCTCTTTTGAAAGTAACCATCTCCTTGACCTGATTTTTGAGTGGGCGTGGAGGAAGATTTGGATGGAGAGGGGACAATTTTCTTGGATGCTGGATTAGATGGAGGATGTTCCCTATATGAACGATAAGAGGAAGGCTTAGTATTGGAACACTTAATCACCTTAGAGCACTGTTAAGTGGGTATTTTTACCAACTTATCTTGTCTTGAAGCTTATGTTTTTGGCTTGTTTAGGTGAAAATGGGTGCATTTGATGTGATTTTCTTCATGTTTACAGGAAATTGAAGTGAAAAAATGATTTTGAAGATAATTGAAGAAACCAAGTGAAAACAAGGCAAAAAGTTGAAATTTAGAATTGGCAGGTGATTGCTCATCGCGATCGCGTGGTCAACTAAAAATTTGACCTTCGTGATTGCGTGGAAAGTAATCGTGATCATGAGCTACAGAATAGTGACCCATCGCGATCGCGTGGGTAAAATGTCGCGAACGCGATGACCAAAAACTGCTAGGCGTTGGGCAGAACTGGAAATTCACCATTTTAATCCCAAATTCCATTTTTACACTCATTTATAGCCATTGCGTAGATTATTATTGATTGTACCTAGATTTTAGGAGTTCTTAGCTTGGGGTTATAGGCTTAAATAACAAGTTTTCACACAATTCACCTTTTAGATTGAAGATTGAATACTCCATTGTAATAATTTTCACTCTCTCTTCATTTCCTTGTTTTTTATTGCTTGAATTGTAGGTGTTATTTTTCATTGGAGAATTTGGGTTTTGTTTATGTTGATTGACATATTTAGCTTTTGTAATTGATTGAATGTTTCTCATTTATGAAATGGGCATTTGATTATCTAATCATTTTCATGTTTAATTACTTTCCTAATGGATTTGATCACTACTTGGACTTGCCCATTTACTTTGATTGAGCTAGGATGAGTCAATTGAGGTTGAGAATTATTGACTGGTGTATAATTTGAGATGTAATGACCCATACATCATATGATAGCTAGAGATAGTGAATCCATGCAATGCATAAAATTGGACTGATTGCGATTGATACTTAACTAGGTTCGGGAGAACTAGGTAAGATATATTTGCTTACATTCGGGAGAAGTTGGTGAATCATTGAAGTTCCAATACATATATGATTTTACCCATGAGTGAGTTTGCATGAGATTAATATGCAATGGATCATGTTGATGTCAATTAACTTCCCATTTCTTAATTCCCTTTGATTCCTTGCTTGAAAAGACTTTTTCCCCTATCCGTGATTATCACTAAAATCATATTCATATTATAATTGTGTATTTTTCGTTTGGGTTCAAATTCGTATCTTATAATTCTTTATCTCTTCAATCGCCGACACTTTGTTCATTGTCGGATTTGACCCCGACCTCATACATTGGTTTATTGCTAGTGATCGCTTACTCGTTAATTCATATGACTAGTAATTGAGCGCTATCAAAATGGCATCGCTACCGGGGAATAATAAGGCGTATTGAATTGGTTTAAAATATAGAGTGTACTTGTTTCTATCCAAATTGTAAATATTTTTTTTTGCTTTTTATTTTGTTTTGGTTCAATGGCTTGTGATAAAAAAATACTTGGTGTTTGCAATCCCTATGATGATGACCCATGACCTTGTTGTGGAGGCCTTCATGATGGAGAAAATTATCTAGTTATCTCTTTAGATAAGGTGATGTGTGAAGAAGTGAGTGTGGTGAGTCAAATTTGCTCATGTTCTTGGCCCAAAATCTTAAAAGTGGTGAGAGGCTAAACACCTAATGTTCCAAATGAGGGATGATTTCCGCAATTTGCACCTAACTCGGTGCCATGAAATGATCCAACTTGAGTTTGAAATTGCAACTTTGAAGACCAATGCGAGAACACGAGTTGGAGTATGTAATGCTCCTTGTCAAGTGGTCAAAACTAGCAAAGTGGAGTTCGAGTCTCAAGAAAAAAGGATTGTGATAAACATGGAAGAAATCTTGGGTAGTTGCAAGCTGTGGCGGAGCCAGGAATTTCACAAAGGGTGTCCAGAAATAACACAATAAAAACTCTTTTCAAAAAGTAGAACTAGTGAGATTTGAACACACGACCACTACGTCATTTTAAGGAGGTGAAACCATTGGGCTACAATAGCTTGTTGTGTTAAGGGTGTCCAAAATATGTTATTTAATCATTTTGTGTATCAATTTTATTTATATATACAGTATTTTTTTCCAACGAAGGGTGTCCAATTGGACACCCTGAGCACCATGTGGCTACGCCACTGGTTGCAAGTAAACCAAGACAGTAAAAATCCAAGATGCCGATATCAAAGAAATGATACTAAAGTTGCATGAAAAAAATCAAAAAAATCATTTATAACAACTTTGGTTCATTTGGAAGTGAGAGTGTCACTCACTCGAAGGCCAAGAATTATGAAGTTCATGTATGAAAGACCTAGTGATCCTCTCACTCTTGCCCAATGCTCCTCAAATAAAGAATGATATGAAGTTGGGTAAGAAACTCAAATCTTCAAAATGGTGATATCGAGTGAGACTCTTGATGCACTCATGTTGTCCCAATGAATTTCAACGAAGCATTGATTTGAAGTTGGGGAGAAGGCTCACCGCCTTGAAGTGGAAACATAAAGGGTGATATACCCAGCGTCGCACCGAGATCTTAAATTGTGCGCTTGATGGGAGGCAACCCATTAGTTTCCAAAGAATTTGATTCTTGAGTTTAATTTTGAGTTTTTGATTTTTAGATTAGATTAGATTTTATTTTTGACAAATCCTCTTAGGTTCAATGTTTTTGGTGGTCGTTTGGACATGTTTGGAATAAAAAAATTGATTGGGATTGAAGTTTAGGGTTGCATTGCCTTCAAAATGGGACTTGGAATAGTATTTGGGCACTCCAACTCGCTTAAAATTAGCTGGGCGGGTCACCGAATGCGAATGAGCCCTTCCATTTCCAAAAAGATTAGAGAATTTCTACAGGTCTGGAAACAATTCCTTCATCATGATCGCGAGAGCCGTTGGCCGTGATTGTGAAGCACAAAAATATGGAACACTGCGATCGCGTGAGCCACCGACCTCAATCACGAAGGGTTAAAAGTGATCTGTCATGATTTCGATGAGCGGCTCACGACCACGATGATCAGTGTTTAGTTAAAAAGGCTAAAAAAAATTAAATTCATTTCAAGTCTTCAAAAAGTCCTAACCATTCCGCAATATTTCCCCCTCTAAAAATCAAAGTTCTTTTGATCATTTTAAGCAAGAACTCTCCTTCAAGTGTCTTCCCCTTAAGGTATGTATTGTTTTCTCCCTCTCTTTTTATCTTTTGAAGTTGGTAAGTAGAGAAAAGCTTGGGTTGACTCTCGCCCATAAATTTTGAGCATGAATTAGTGTTGAAATCAGAATTCATGAATTGTTTTATTGATTGTTGTTGTTTGGAGTGTTAACTGAAAAAAATTTGGGCAAAGGGGTGTATAGTTTGTGTTGAAAAAGGGTGCTCACAACCTGTTTGTTGAAATGCATAGGTGAACTTTTTCTCTGAAACTCAACTATTCTACGCAATCGTGATGCTTAATCCCATGATCGCGATGAGTTCAAATTCAAATTGACGTGATCACGATGACTAATCCCGAAATCACGATGATTTAAAACTCTGACCTTCACAATAACGATGAAAAGTGTCGTGATGGCGGTGAGTCTTTTGCCTAGCAGTAGATACTTCCTGAAAATAGTAGTTATGCCCCGCCTTCCCCAATTCCATTAATTTGTTTGGCCTAATTGCTTGGTAATACATTGCTTTACGTGCCTATACATTTTTCTAATGTGTTTACATCTTCTATAGGTACTTTATTCATAAAAAATGGCCGCCAATGCTTACAAAAATGAGGAATGAGTGGAGGAAAATATTTATGGGGATGAATTCTATGCCCATGAGGATTTGTATCAACTAAGTGCCACCGATTGAATGACCGCCTCCTATCCAAAAATATTACAAAGGAGAGAGACATTCTTTTGGCCAAGCCCGCATGCCCGATCTTTATGGGTGGTTGGAGACTAGTGGGTAGATGTGTTTCGCTGATGAGCCTGTCAAGGCTAACCATACTTTGTTGCGCGAATTCTATGCTAACACCACTGAAATCAACTTTGCTGATGACTTGGTAGTCACGGTATGGGGCAACTAAGTCCCCACTTGGATCAATACTTACCATGGACTTCCTAATGCTGATAATGATGTGCACAAGGCAAGAGCAAGGGAAGATTTGCAAGAGTGGTTTGTTAGGCACCAACATGATGGTCATAGGCCAAAATGGATTCAGAACAACATTTGGATTGAATCCTCTGATTTTACCGCCGAGGCCAAGACTTGGCTATCTATCATATGTAGTCGAGTTGTCCCTTCGAGGAATGAGACCGATGTGTCCCCAAACAGGGCATTGTTGAATTGTGCTATTATGGAGGGACTTCCTATATATGTTGGCCTAATTATTGTGCAGCACATTCAGGAGGTAGTCATTGGAGGTACAAAAAGTCTTTCCTTTCCTTAATTGATTACTTACTTATGTCAGGCAGATGGGTGGACCAAAAGGAGGCGGACAACATGAAAAGCCCCGAAAAACCTATCCATCCATTTAAGAAGAAGGGTCTGGGAAATGTCATGAAGAAGAGGAAGATTGATGTGCTTGATCCAATGTTTGGCACATTCGCCGAGAGTAGTGCTGCATTTGGTCCAAACTCCACCTCTATATCTGTTGGGCCACTACAGAGTGGACCCCCCTACACTGATTCACATATCAGGCCAGGTGTATGGCATGGATGCACAGATTCAAGAGCTGGTACAACGCCTCCCCACTGGCCCTAGAGAGAGCTCTTCAGCCTCAAATGGTGTTTCTTCGACCTTGTCCACTATAGTGCAGGAGCAACAACATATCAAGAACAAGTTGGCTAAGATAGAAGGAGGAAAAAGAAGATAAAGGAGAATGAGGAGAGGAAAAAGCAAATTCTTGAACAAGATGATGGACACACTCCGAAAGTTATGTGGGTCAGGTGATGATGTTGATGATGTCTTCTCGGAACTTGATAGCTCCACTTCTAATTGAGACATTATAGGGAGCCCCTCGTATTCTCTTTTTATTTTTGTACTGTGAGGACACCGTTTCATTTTCAGTTGGGGGTGCCTCCCTTGTGATCATTTGTTGTGGATGCGTATTTTGATTGTTCCCTTTTCAGGATTATTCTGTTTTATTTTGGATTTGATTGTGCCCTTGGTAGGCTTGTTTTGTTTTATTACGGATTGGTGTGCCCTTGTCTGGCCTTGATGATTATATGGATGATGTGACCTTGTCAGACTTTTGATATTGTGTTGGATCATTCATTTTTCTTTTGGTTCTTGTTAGTTGTTTAGTTTGATTTCTAGTCTTTGTTTATGATGACGATGTTGAGTGACGATACCCAATGATAGATAGAGTGACAAATTTCTTAAGGGAAAATCGTCATTTGGCTGTGAGTGTATTTAGGTTATGTTTGTGTGGTGAAGTCTTAGTAGCCATACATGGTGAAGTTTGAGTAACCTTCGTGGTGAAGTCTGAGTAGTAATATCTTGAAGAGAAGCATGAATTTTCCCGATGATGGATTGGTTGACATCTTTTTTATGGTGAATCATCGTCTTTTTGGGATGATGTGAATTGGTTGGTACTAGTGATATTGTCGTGCATTATGAAAAGTTGAGCATACCGTCCGATTTTTAAAAATAAAATGCACTATGTGAATAATCTTGTGACAACTCTGGTGACTCTTTTTGTGACTCTTGATTAGTTATTAGTTTTGAGTGTGATGCCATTTATACTTGAAAAATAAAGAATTTTTTTAGCCATCTTGATTAATTTGCATGCCATGTGTGGTGAGTTGTTGAATAATTCCTTGTGTTCACTTGTACAAGCTAGAACTTGACCGGTCAGTCTTTCAATGTTGGCCTTGATTGAGTTTGATCGGAGAAATGACCTTAGGCATTTTTTGTGACTTTATGTGATTTTTGGAAATCCACTTGACCTAACAAGCCTAGCTTTGCACTAAATGTATCCCTAGTTGACCCCTTTGAGCTTAATACCATTTTCTTGGCAACCTCATTACAAGCCTTTTCCATTTTTTTAAAAAATAATCCTCTTTTGAACCCTTCCCTCCTTGAACTCAAAAATTGTAAAAGTTGAGGCTAAAAGTCTAAGTTTGGGTGGTGTTGTTGAAAACCCATAGAGGAAATGCTTATCACATGAGGGATTAATTATGAGCAATAATTTTTTTAAAATGAAATGGTGGCAAAGCCACCTAAAATAAATGAAAAGCAAGTCTTTACAACACAAAAATTTAATAGCCCAAAGAGCTTGAAAAGTGAAGAGACCGACCCAACATGAGCCCAATCCCGAAACAAAAACAAAAGAAAAATCAGAAAAAGGAAACAAAAGAAAAGGGAAATTGCAAATCTCGAAATAGTAAGCTCAAATGGTGTCTGAACCGAATCTTTCTGGAGCTCTGTAAAAAAGAAGAGAGATGAGCGTAGCTTCAATGGCGTTCCATTCCAGAGATCCTATGCAGGTGCTTACCTCTAGGTACAGATCAGTAATGGCAATAGGGTTTCAAGAGATTGATAGATTTTACATAAGACACCAACAAGTCTCACAGGTGCCGTGAAATCCATTCCATAGAAGACTTCTTCAGCTCTCAAAAATGATTCCATTTGAATATGAATTGAAGATAAACCTTTACACGAAATCTATGGAATTTCAATAGTCTTTAAGAACTGATATTATCTACTTAACTTCTCCAATAGAGTTAGCTTCAGGAGAAGCTAATACCACTATTTAGAGAAGGTTTGGTAGATAACTTCACATCCATCAAAGACTATGGTCGCCAATCATTAGCAAGTACAAAGAAATCTCTGTATTAACTTTGATTTATGCTCATCGTCTGGCTGTGGCCTTCATATTTGTATTCCAAACTAAATTATGTGTTGCCTCTGTATCTGTGAGTGTGATTATGTGCCCTGTATATCTTGTATGTGATGTTTCTATATTTACACTCATGCCTGTGTATCTTCAATTTTGGAATTTCCTTATTCTTAGATTCAGAATCTGACTTTTTTCAATGTTAATAATCTTTCTTCCTTTTGGTGGTACCTCTTGGAAATTATTAAACCTTTTAGTACCTGCAAAATGAACACCCAAATTAGCAAACTAATCCACAAGCTGATTCCCTTCTCTGTAACATGCTCCACCATGTATGAAATTGTTGCATGTGGGGAATCTTGAGTGAAATGAGAAAAAGTGTGCATTGGGTTGAAAAATGAAGAATAGTGGTGAATTTGAAAAATGAAAAATTGTTTTGTGTTGTGTTCAAGTAGGGTGTAGTCACTTTTACCTAAATGTTATCCTAACCTTCCCTAAGCCTACATTACAAGCTTGATAAAGTCCTTTGTGGTCTCCGACCGAATGTTTTTGAGCCAATGATGATTGAAAATAAGGGCAAGCCTATGGTGTGGTGTTTGTGTTCATGAGATGTTCTTTGTGAGTGTGAGTGTTTGTGCCTTTGCCCCTTGTTTTGTAAATACTTTGTGAGTGTTTTGAGACGTTCTATCTTGTCAGGGCATGTAAATTGAGAAAGTGGTAATTTTGGAAAGTCCTAAGTAAGTCAAATGAGAATGTGAAGGAACTAATGATTTTGAGTCACTTCTTGCGATTGAGTTGTTTCCACTTGATTATTCATGGTTCTTGAAATTGTGATGTGAGAATGAGGGGAGTTCTTTTTGTGAAGTTTTGCATGTAGTGACTATTTGTTAGTACCAACCGGAGTCATGATATTTACGCTTAAGGGATAATTGGGGTGCTTGAAGCGAATAGGTTCTTGATGCTTTGATTCTAACTTTCTTAAGGACAAGCAATGATTTAAGTTTGGGGGTGTTGTTAAGTGTATATTTTTACTAACTTATCTTGTCTTCAAGCTTATGTTTTTTTCTTGTTAAGGTGAGAATTAGTGCATTTCATGTAGTTTTCTTCATGTTTGTAGGAAAATGAAATGGATAATTGATTTTGAAGATAATTGAAGAAACCAGGTGAAAACAAGGCAAAAAGAGGACAAAAGCTGAAATTTAGAACTGACAACTGATTGCTCATCGCGATCGCGTGGTCAATGCACCGCGATCGTATTCAACTAAAAACTTGACCTTTATGATCACGTGGTCAGTAATCGCGATTACAAGCTACAGAAAAGCGACCCATCATGATCGCATCTCACGATCCTAAGTTGGGCCATGACTGCGTCCACTACAACCCACCGAGTGGACAAGCCTAAACCCAAGTCAGAAGATGCAGAAGAGACAATTTAAATAGTACACAAGTAATAAAAGCGGAACGACAAGAATAATGTATATAGAAAGAAGGGCCATATCATATATATCTGTAGTATGATAAAAAATGTACATAATAGGCCCGAAAGTGACCAAAACACAAACACACACAAGATACCAATCCCTGAACCTGGTGTCAGCTGTACAGGAGCTACTACGAACAGAAAGTCATATATATATTCAGAACTGACTAATCCAAAATACAACATGAGAGTTAGTACAAAAGAAGGACATCAACAAGTGTCTGAACACCTGGAGCTCACCACAATCCAAGTTCGTGATAGCCACAGGAGATCTAAATGCTCACTAAGGGTGGCTCAAACTGGGAGCTGCATCAGAAAAAGATGCAGAAGTGCAATATGAATACCAAACACGGGGTACCCAGTAGGCATCATAGGCCGACCGAGCTTAGAAGATCAAATATATAAAAGAAGCACGATGATACTAGAAAGCCAAGGGAAAGCTAAGGCATAATAAGCTAATAAAAGAGAACAGGTAGAACAATATCTATAACAAGTTCCAACTACAAGCAAACCAAATAATCAACACACTCAAAGATATACTCATACAATGATACAATGTAAAACTCCAAGTAAGAAAGGATCTTATGCCCGGAAGCAACATCGAGCTGCCTGGAATAGCACCTCAAGCTCAATCGTAAGCAAATAACTCGGATAAAAGTATCCACGAGCTGCCCAGAATGACACCTCAAGCTTATGAGTAACCCGAATATATGTATCAACGGGCCGCTTGTTACACCACAAGAGTACAAACCTGTAACTCCTGCTAATCCAAGCTCACGGCCTTAGGCCCAACAATTTAATAAGCAACCAAAAAAGAAAAACAAATCAAGGAATACATACCGTCAGTCAAACAAACCAAAACAATCAAACACCACGCAAATCAATGGTTCACGCCATGCAGAAGCAAGGTCTAGGGATACTACTCACACAAGGATCGCCTAAACTAAGGTCTCTCCAACTAAACTTAAGCTACAACACTCAAGTTATGGCCATAACTATCTAAGGAATTAATAAAGCTAAAAAAACTAACAACTCAAACTAAATCATATGATACTACCCAAATAAAATCAATTTAACTAAGCCAATTCTAAGAAAAGGAAGCCATAATCTACCTCAAGGCCGAAAACTGCACACAAACTACAACTTCAGTGCTTTTCCCTACCGGAGAGCCTCAAATTGCTGCCAAGCTATCAAGAACACAACAAGCAAGTTAATACGAGTCCAATGATACCCATATCACTAACTCAAATATCAGACCATAATTTGGGCGTAAAACATCCCACAACTCGACGCAGCCAAATTACGAAAATAAAATTGTCATACTGTCTTCATTAGAATAAGGATATCATGTCCAAAAGATGGGCAAAAACGGGACTCAATTAGGACCTCAAATGTCCAAATTACCTTACTTTAAAGTTTGGAAAGTAGGGAATTTGAGGTCGGAAACGAATTTGAATTACGAAATTGAATACATAAAAGCATAGAGGAGAGGGAAAGGAAGAATCTCACCTTGAAATGGTTGATAAAGACCAAGAATTTATTCAAAAAGTCCCAAGCTGAGATCTGAAAAGGTGGTGGGTTTCTTTTGGGAAATAAAGAAGGAGAAAGGTATTTTAATCCAAGTGATCTTCGCAAAGGTGGACAAATGTTTGCTTAAGCAGAATTTTCTTAAGCGGCCACAAGTTTGCTTAAGCGGAGCCCGCCTAAGAGGCTCCCTTCGCTTAAGTGGCCACTTGGTTGCTTAAGAGGCCTTCGCGAAAGACATGGGTGGGTCGCTTAACCGACTCCCTCCCCTCTGATGCCCTTCGCTTAAGCGACCTCTTAGCTTTGCTTAAGCGATCAAGAGCTTGCTTAAGCCGTCGCACCAGAAACCAGAAAATTCAGATATGGGCTAAATGTCCAAAACTTTGAACAAGCCCCTGGAATTCATTCGGAGTCCAAACAATGCAAACCAAAAGTGAAAACTACTTGGAAACGACATTTCAGACTCAACAGAATCGATGAAATAGTTATCCAAGGTCGTCTCATCAATATGTTGACCAAAGCGAACACTTAAACAAAGAAAACACAACAAAATGCCAAAAGCTAAAAACTCACCCCGAGACCCTCGGGAATCAAACCAAGGGTCGTTCTAGACCAAAGTCGATATTTTGGATCTAACTGTGCTGACGGAATTCAATTCCAAGCATGTCTACCAAGAAAGCTTCCCCAAGTTCCAGTTTTGGCTAAACACAAAAGCTAAAATGCTTAATCATACCAATTCTAAACAGAAGCCTCATCCCACACCACCAGTAATGCTGCCTCAGATCATAATACATCTTCGC
This sequence comes from Solanum etuberosum, assembly GCA_029582245.1. NCBI lineage: Eukaryota > Viridiplantae > Streptophyta > Magnoliopsida > Solanales > Solanaceae > Solanum > Solanum etuberosum. Next base: position 19,848 of record JAJONR010010201.1, read on the forward strand.
AACACCGGAATGAGTGGAATACCTGGAACAATGAGACTCCTAAGAGTCAACCCAACTGACTCACTAACTCTAGGAACACAGATACGACCCTCAATCCTCAAGATGCCCTCCAGATCTAAGGTCACCTTCCTAGCCTCGCCGCTAAGAACCTTCTCTTGAATCACCCATAACTGCGGATCATCAAATTGTTGTGACCGAATCTGCTCAATAAAAGAGGATCTAGCCTCTATATAAGCCAATACTCTGCCTGACTCAAAAATATCAAGCCTAACCATCTGGTTGGCTAAGGACTAAATGTCCAAAGGCATAGGTCGCTCCTCCAAGGCTAAGAAAGCCAAACTCCCCATACTCACTGCCGTCCGACTCAAGGCATTTGTTACCACATTATCCTTGCCCGGATGATAAAATATAGAAATGTCATAGTCCTTCAGTAACTCCAACCACTTGCGTTGTCTCAAATTAAGGTCCCCGTGGCTGAAAATATACTGAAGACTACGATGGTCCGTGAATACCTCGCAGTGAAATCCATACAATAAGTGCCTCCAAATCTTCAACGCGAAGACTACCGATGTCAACTCCAAGTCATGAGTGGGGTAGTTCCTCTCGTGAAGCTTCAACTGTCTGGAAGCATAAGCACTAAATCTACCCTGTTAAATCAAGACACAACCTAGGCCCACACCGAAAGCATCACAGTAGACCATAAAATCCTGGCCCTCAACCAGAAGAGTCAGAATCGGCGCTAAAGTCAACAAGGCCTTGAGCTTCAGAAAGCTCACCTCACACTCATCTGACCACTAAAAGGGAACATCCTTCTGAGTCAATCTTATCAAGGGTGCTGTAATAGAAGAAAAACCCTCCACAAACCGTCTGTAGTAGCCTGCTAATCCAATGAAACTACAAACCTCAGTAGGAGAAGTAGGCTTGGACCAACCATGAACTATGTCAATCCTTGTCAGATCCACCATAATGCCATTCTTGGACACTACATGCCCCAAGAATGCTACAGACTCAATCCAAAACTCACATTTAGTGAATTTGGCATACAACTGCTGCTATCTCAAGGTCCGGAGTATAATCCTCAGGTGCTGTTCATGCTGCTCCCTACTCCCAAAGTACACTAGGATGTCGTCGATGAACACAATCATGAACGAGTCAAAATAAGGCCTGAAACACGGTTCATCAGCTCCATAAATGCTATTGGGGAATTAGTCAACCCAAAATACATGACTAAGAACTCGTAGTGGCCATATCGAGTCCTAAAGGCAGTCTAAGGGATGTACGCCGCCCTAATCCTCAACTAGTGATAGCCCAATCTCAAGTCAATCTTAGAGAACACCACTGCATCTTGAAGCTGGTCGAATAAATCATCAATCTGCGGCATAGGAAACTTGTTCTTAATGGTCACCTTATCTAGCTACCTGTAGTCAATGCACATACACAAGGTACCATCCTTCTTCTTTGTGAACAAGACAAGAGCACCCCAAGGAGAGACACTCGGTCTGATGAACCCCTTTACCAAGAGGTTTTGGAGCTGCTCCTTAATATCCCTTAACTCAGCTAGAGCAATCCGGTAAGGTGAAATAGAAATTGGTTATGTACCCGGCTCAACATTAATCCCAAAATCAATATCACAGTCAGGAGGAAGACCCGGTAGATCGGTAGGAAACACATCAATAAACTCTCTAACCACAGGAACTGACTCAAAAGGATGAGTGTCGGCACTAGTATCACAAACTTACGTGAGATAAGATAAACACCCCTTCTCTACCAACCGCCGCACTGTTAGAAAAAAGATCACACCCCTCGACATATGACTATCAGAATTGGTCCATACAAGAGGAGGAATACCAGGCATGCACAAAGTAACAGTCTTGGAGAAAAATTCCAAGACCACATGATAGAGAGACAACCAATCCATGCCTAAAATCACGTCGGAATCCACCATGTCTAAAACAATAAGGTCTAACTAAGTATCATACCCAAAGATGGTCACCACACAAGCTCTATAAACCTAGTCTACTACCAATGAATCACCTACAGGGGTAGCTACACGCATAGGCACAAACATAGGCTCACAAGACAAACCTAACCGCATAGCATAATAAGCAAACACATATGAAAAGGTAGACCCCATATCAAATAAAGCATAAGCAGGCTGATGGGAGACGGAGATCGTACGTGTGATAACAACATCCGATGTCTCCACCTCTGGCCTCCCTGGAAAAGCATACATATGTCCACGTCCACCTCGACCACCTAATCTACATGTATGAGGACCACCTTTAGTACCTTGGGGACCACCTCTAGTACCCTGAACCAGAGCTATGAAGGCCTGACCCTACTGACCCTACAGTGTGTGATGACTAATCGTAGCATAGTCTATGGCAAAGTGACCCACTACCCCACACTCATAGAAACCTCTACTAGAACTGCCCTTCTAAGATGACTCGACTGAACCTGACTGGTCACCACGACCCAAATACCCTGAATGTGTGCCCCGAGAAGTCTAAACCACCTGACTTCTAGCACCTACCGTGCCACCATCTGTAATCTGTAGAGTTGCCTGAACCGACCTACTAAGCTGATACTGCTATGGATACCCTCGGCCCTAAACCCTTTACTACGAGACTGAGACCCATTGTAACCACCCTAATAAAGGGGCCTCTTATCGCTGCCTCCATAGGCATCACATCGGATCCCCTTAATGGTGCGTGCATGATCAACTATCTGCAGAAAAGAACAACCCGATGTCAACATCTGCTCTATCGCCAATCTAAGTGGAAATGAGAGCCTCCTGACAAACCTGTGAACTCTCTCCCGCTCTGTCGGTATAAGCATAGAAGCATGTCTCGTCAACTCATGGAACCGTGTCTCATACTCTACAACTGAAAGTGATACCTGAGTCAGATCTGAGAACTCATCCCGCAACCGTTACCTTAGGCTACAAGGTACATATTTCTCTAAGAAAGCCTTCGAAAACTGAGACCAAGTCATCAAAGGTGACCCGACTGGTATGCAATCTAAATAGGATCTCCAGTACTATTTCTCTGGCCCCTCCAACTGATTAGCAGTGTAATCAACTCCATGGGACTCTACTAATTGGAGGTTATGCAACCTCTCCTCACAACTTAATAGGAACTCATCGACATCCTCACTCGTAGCACCGGTAAACCTGGGAGGACCTATCTTGATAAACCCCCCCAACATCTTCTACTCCCCTAGGGTCATAGCCGGCCTAGGAGCCAAAGGTGGAGCAATAGTTCAAACCGACTAAACTACTGTGCGAGGAGCTGCAGCAGCATGATATGCCTATGGATCCTGAGTAGCCTGTGCCCCTGCCTGGGCTGTAGTATGAGCATCATCTCTAACTCGCGGTCTAGCTGAAGTGCTAGGCATAGTACCTGCCTAAGACATACCCTCCATGAAGGTGAGGATCCTGGACAAAGTATCCTGAAGTACATGCATAGCCACAAATCCAGGTAGAGTCTTGGCTAGCCCCACACCCTCTGGCTAATGCTGAACATGCTCAACCTCTCTCTCGGGCTCTGATACTGATGCCCGGTCTTTACCTCTGGGTCTACCTCTAACTTGCCCCTAGCTGGGGCTCCACCGAGAGGTGTGGAGGTCTACGCTCGCCCGCAGTCGATCTAATCCTAGCCATATGAGAAAGATTGAAAAAAATGGAGTTTAGATATTGGTACAACCATCAATGCATGATAATAAATAAGAAATAGTGAATTATTCCTAAGAATGCCATATAGCCTCTTGAAGATTGGATACGGACGTCATCGTACTGATACACAAGACTCTACTAGGAACTTTCTCTTGTAGTGGTGAGATTGGTAATACTAAAGCTCTGATACCACTCTCTCACGACCCTAAGTCGGGCCATGATGGCATCCACTACAACCGACCGAGTGGAAAAGCCTGAACCTAAGCCACAAGATACAGAAGACACAATTTAAATAGTACATAAGTAATAAAAGCGGAACAACAAGAATACTGTATATAGAAAGAAGGGCCATATCATATATATCTGTAGTATGATACAAAATGCACAAAATAGGCCCAAAAGTGACCAAAAGACGAACTAACACAAGATACCAATCCCTGGGACCTGGTGTCACCTATACAGGAGCTACTACGGACAGAAAGACATATATATATATATATATATATATATATATATATATAGAACTGACTAATCCAAAATACAACATGAGAGTTAGTACATATGAAGGACATCAGCAAGTCTTTGAACGCTATGAGCTCACCACAATCCAAGTCTATGACAACCACGGGAGATCCAAATGATCACTGAGGGTGGCTCAAACTAGGAGCTGCATGAGAAAAAGATGCAAAAGTGTAGTATGAGTACAAAACACGAGATACCCAGTAGGCATCATAGGCCGACCGAGTTCAGAAGATCAAATATATAAAAGAAGCACGGTGATACTAGCAAGACAAGGGAAAGTTAAGGCATAATAAGCTAATAAAAGAGAACAGGTAGAAGAATATCAATAGCCAGCTTCAACTACAAGCAAACCAAACAATGAATACACTCAAAGGCAGGCGCATACAATGATACAATGTAAAACTCCAAGTAAGAAAGGATCTTAAGCTCAGAAGCGACATCGAGCCGCCTAGAATGGTACCTCAAGCTTAATAGTAAGCCAATAACCAGGATAAAAGTATCCACGGGCCACCCGGAATGGCACCTCAAGCTTATCAATAACTCGGATATATGTATCAACGGGCCACCCGAAATAGTACTTCGAGTTTATCAATAATGTGAATCTAAATAACAGACTGTAGCCCAAGCCTAATTTAGTGGGCCGCCTGGAATGATACCTCGAGCTCATCAGAGTAAAAATAGACAAAATGTGCGGTAAATCAAGTAAAAGGGCCTTTTTACCACTTTTTATTCAACTATGTCTCAAGGACTTCCAACTTATTAAGGTTAACCTCCCTTTTCACAAAAAAACTCATTTTTCCTCAAAACTCTTTTAAAAAGGAAACTTCTCAGAAGCATAATCACAATCAGCTCACGTCATACACACAAAATCGGGAAGAATACCCATCACACCATAAAAGTACTAACCTGGTACTCCTGCTAATCCAAGCTCACGGCCTTAGGCCCAATAACTAAGGGCTCAACCTAAATCATGCGATACTACCCAAATATAATCAATCTAACTAAGTCAATTCTAAGAAAAGGAAGCCATAACCTACCTCAAGGCCAAAAATTGCACATGAACTACAACTCTGGTGCTTTTCCCTTTCGGAGATCCTCACATTGCTGCCAAGCTATCAAGAACATAACGAGCAAGTTAATACGAGTCCAATGATACCCATATCAATAACTCAAAAATTGGATCAGAATTTGGGCCTAAAATAGCCCACGACTCGATGCAACCGAATTACGAAAGAAAACTGTCATAGTGTCCTTCTTGGAATAAGGATCACATGCTCGAAATATGGGTGAAAAGGGGACTCAATTCGGACCTTAAAGGGCCAAATTACCTTACTTTAAAGTTTGGAAAGTAGGGAATTTGAGGTCAGAAACTGATTTAAATTACGAAATTGAAGATATAAAAGCGTAGAGGAGAGTGAAAGGAAGAATCTCAACTTGAAATGGTTAAAAAAGACCAAGAATTGCTCCAAAAAGTCCCAAGCCGAGCTCTCAAAGGTTGTGGGTTTATTTTGGGAAATAAAGAAGAAGAAAGGGATTTTTATACCAACAATCTTTGCAAAAGCGGAAAAATGTTCGCTTAAGTGGCTACAAGTTCGGTTAAGCGGAGCCCGCCTAAGAGGCTCCCTTCGCTTAAGCGGCCACTTGGTGCAGCCTTCGCAAAAGCCAAGGGTGGGTCACTTAAGCAACCCCAGCTACTCTGATGCCCTTCGCTTAAGAGGCCTCTTGTTCGCTTAAGTAATCAAGAGTTCGCTTAAGCCGTCACATTAGGCAATAGAAAATTTAGAAATGGGCTAAGTGTCCAAAACTTTGAACAAGCCCCCAAAATTTATTCGCAGTCCAAACAATGCAAACCAAAAGTGCAAACCACTTGGAAATAATATTTCAGACTCAACAGAATCGATGAAACAACAATCCGAGGTCGTCTCATCAAAATATTGACCAAAGTCAACACTTAATCAAAGAAAACACAACAAAACACCAAGAAGCTAAAAACTCACCCTAACACCCTCAGGAATCAAACCAAGGGTCGTTCTAGACCAAACTTGGCATTCCAAAGCTAACCGTGCTGATGAAATTTAATTCCTAGTATGTCTCCCAAGAAAGCTGCCCCAAGTTCCACTTTTGGCTAGACACAAAAACTAAAACACTTAATCGCACCAACTCTAAAAGAAAGCCCAAAAAACCGAACCAAACATCACACTAGACCAAAATGACCCTTCTGGAGCTGATTGAACTGACAGAATTCTAATCCGACTTCAGAATCTCCGGATGTTGACTAAAGTCAACTCTTTCAAGCATTAAGCTTCCAAAACTCAAAACTCGCACCAAACTCAGCTGAACACCTTGGGGAGCATGCCACCCAAACCAACACCACACACAAGCTATAAGGAAGCTACAAGAAGGGGAAACAAGAAAATCATGCATAAAATAGAGAAATGACCCCAAGGGTCATTACATCGCGTGGGAAAAATGTCGCGAAAGCGAAGACCAAATATTGCCAGGCATTGGCAGAATTGGAAATTCACCATTTTGATACCAAGTTTAATTTTACACTCATGCAAAACCATTAATGTGAAGATTATTATTGATTGTACCCAGATTTTGAGAGTTCTTAGCTTGGGGTTCTAAGTTTGGATAACAATTTTCCTTACAATTCATCTTTTAGATTTAAGATTGAATACTCCATTGTAATAATTTTCACTCTTTCCTCATTTTATTATTTTGAATTGCTTGAATTGTATGTGTAATTGATCATTTGAGAATTTGAGTTGTTTATATTGATTGACTTCTTTAGCTTTTGTAATTGATTGAATCTTTCCCATTTATGAATTGGGTATTTGATTATCTAATCAGTTTCATGTTTAATTGCTTTTCTAATGGATTTGATCACTCCTTGGACTTGTCCATTTACTTTGATTGAGCTCGGGAGAGTCAATTAAGGTTGGTAATTATTGATTGGTGCATAATTTGAGGTGTAACAACCCATACATTGGATGATAGCTAGAGATAGTGTATCCATGCAATGCATAGAATTGGACTAATCGTAATTGCTACTTAACTAGGTTCGGGAGCATTAAGTAAGATATATTTGCTTACTTTCGGAGAAGTAGGTGAATCATTGAGGTTCCAATGCATATATGATATTACCCATGAGCGAGTTTGCATGAGATTAATGTGCAATGTATTATGTTGATGTCAATTAGCTTCCCATTTCATAATTCCCTTAGATTCCTTGCTTGACAAGATTTTTGCCCCTATCCATGATTATTACTAAAATCATCTTCAAATTATAATTGTGTATTTTTCATTTAGATTCAAATTCGTATCTTATAATTCTTTATCTCTTTAGTCACCAACACATTATTCCTTGTGGGATTCAACTCCAACCTCATACATTGGCTTATTATATTGCTATTGACCGCTTACTCGTCGATTCGTATGACATATAATTGATCGCTATCAAGCACTAAACTTTGCGAAGCATCAAGTCATCATAAGAAGGAAATTATTCTCGAGGGCTTAACTATAATATCAATTAAAAATAATTATTAGTAGAAAAATTCATTATTAAAATGTTATTAATAATTTTTCATCTTGAAGAGTTAGAAGGATAGACTATTTAGAAAAAACTAATGTGCTTGAGTCGTCCCCTATAATCCTACAATGTCTTTTTTTCAAAAGTAGTAATAACAAAGGAGGAGCGGAAAAGCATCTAGGGAGACGGAATTGGAGAGAGAAAAGAGTGTGGCAACTATTATATCAGATTAAGAGAATATATGTTTGGTACACTATAAGTTTTTGCTTTTTTACCTTCCAAATTTTTGAAGTAGTTTAGGACCTTCATGAATAATAATATCAGGCAGAGGAGGTTTGATATATTGCCTAAGTTAATAGGTCTATATTGCTTATTAGTCTCTGCATTTTGGTATTACCCATCTCTAAGTATTACCTATGTCTTCTAACATTTTCTTTGTTGGCGAAAGTAAGTTTACATAGAAAACTCAATCTTTAGTCTCATAATAGTATTTTTAGAAGAAAAAAAAGATGCAATCCATTAAGGCTCGAGACTTTAAAATGCTTAAATTATAATAACATATGTCTATTTGTGTATTCTTATTGTAAGATATTGTGTGTTTAGTGTAGTATAAAAATCATGCTAAAATAACATACATCTCTTGTGAAAGATATTCTCCAAGGTATTTGAATTCCATTCCTTAGAATTCTCACTAAAATTTTCAATTGTTTTAGTAATGTTTTCTTGGTTACAGCACATTATGTCTACCAAATTCTTAAAAGTGGCATGAGACACCCAAATTGATTATGTCTGAAAAGTCTCATTGTGCCTAGTATGTATAATTTTAGAACAAATCTATCTTAATAGAGCAATGGTCCGAACATAACCTATTTAGGTGAGTTATGCAAAAGTATCGAGCAATTATAACTAGTTACGTTGCATTTCACTGCTAATGTGTGAAGCATTTACAATCAAGTTATATTTGAAAATTAAAGAAAGTAAGTACTTAATGAAAATGAGATTAACTCTTTAATATTGTTTTAAATTGAATCACATGATATCAATGAGTCGTATGGTCACAAGTTTTCATATTTTTTTTCACTTTATTTGAAAATAAATATTGGTCCATCAAATTTTCAATCAGCTTGTATTCGAAATTTGAAAAACACATGTCATTGTTTTTATCCATCTCACTTTTTATATTTATGCTAGTTTCTAGACACGTGCATTGCACATGTGTCTTTAGTAAATAGTACATACGAGGTAAGTTATATTTTTATTTGTTAAAACAAAGATATTTAATTTATATATAATATACATCCACTACAACAATAAAGGCTTTTAGCGGCAATATAAATTGCCACTAAAGCTTTTACCGGAATTTAGTTAATTGCCATTGGTTCAAATGTCGGTAAAGGCTTTAGCGGAAATTACAAAGAGTGCCGGTAAAGATACCAACTATTGCCGCTAAAAGGTCTCAACTTTAGTGGCATTTATTTAGCTGCAACAACAGTTGCCACTAAAACCCACCTTGACTTTACATCTTGCATTGCCATTAATGACACACCTTATTAGCAATAAAATTAACCACAAATTGGAAAATATAATAGTAAGAAATATTGTGCTTCATTAAAATCATAATTAACAAAAACAACAACTAGTAATTCATTCTCTTAATGTCAACAACATAAAAAAAAAATTACATCATTTAATTCCAAAAGCTAATCTTATTTTGAGTCTAACAAGATGATTGAGAAACAAGCAATTGTCTAGTATCTTCCTAGATAGGCACTTGCAAGAAATGCCCCAATTAGGGGTGGGATGTAGAGCATGTTTCAGACCAATTTGAGGCATTCTTTGAAGGTGTAGCACTATGTTGGTTAAGCCTATTCTTGAAATACAGAACAAGATTTGTGCTCATCCCATTTCACAACATTCATTTCCTGCCAACAAATATCAAGAACAAACACACTCACTTTAGAAATTTCTTGTATTTAACAACAAAACAATCAAATAATGTTCTTATTGTACCTCATCTCCCTTTTCTTAGCAGCTTCCTTAAGGGTTGCTCCCACCAGTCTCTTAGTTATCGACAAACTTTGAGAAAATGTTCAAGCAATGTCTTTCGATCCTTGTGAATTGTAGAGATAACAATGACTTATTCACAACAAGTCCAAAGGATACAATAAGGTAGCAGCTTTGTGAA
>JAJONR010010202.1:0-25535 GCA_029582245.1 Solanum etuberosum
TATATATATATATATATATATATATATATATATATATATATATATACACTTTTTTTTGTTGGTGAATTGACTGACATTATCAAGTGTAAACCTAGTAAACTTTTTTGTACTTGTAATCCAATAATTAAGAATATATATATCCAGATAATTTTTGTCTGGAATTTATCCATTGATTCATAGGAACCAATGCATGTGATGCTGAAATGATGGATCCAGAGTTGTAAGAATATATTCCTTTGGGTTCTAAATATTAGTCATTTTGATAAACTGAATTTGTATTAAACATTTTTAAAAAAATCAAGAAGTATCAAAACAATTTTCAAATTCACCCTCATTGTGGAGTGTTAATTAAATACAAATACCTTATTATCCTCTATCACTTTAGCTATTTTCATGTCTATTAAGTAATCAAAAACTACAAGGTATAATTTATTAATCTGAATTGCGTATTGCGGGGTCTATTTGGGGTGACACTCTCAATAGAATTTTTGAATTCGAATCCGAGTCCTCTGATAAAGAATGGAGCGGTTCTATTACTGCACCACAACCCATATTGGTAACGGGATGTGATATTGTTATCTTTGTATTCTTTCAAATGGCTTTTTGATTAAAACTTATTTTATTATAATCCCCCTAGTCGAATAACAATTTGGAAATTCCCTTGAACTAGATTCTGGGAGCTTTTTCTTTAAAATAAAAATAATGCTTGGGTTGATGGCAACCTATGGATGAAAAAGTTATGTCAAATTTGATTGTCTTATGAAAATCTTATTGTAAAGAGCTTAACTACATAAAGACGACATTAAAGAAAAAATAAGAATTAACAATTTTATGTTGCTGATTCTATTTAATGATAAATTGTCAAAAAAATCACGTTAACTATAAACTTTCAAGATTTTGAAATTTGTCCTTCGAAATGCTTGGTTGATTTAGAGGAGATCGATCCCTCCTTCATGTCTTTTGATTCAGGCCTGTCGCTTATGACTTGCCTAATGTGATTTACATCTCTTGTGTGGTTTGCAGACTATTATATAATGGTAAAGGATTTATTCGTATGCACAAAGTGCTCTCACCCAAAAAAACAAAAACTGTGGCAGAAATTTTAATAACCGCAGATTATCGTAGAATTATAAAAAGAACTTTTGAAATTTCAAAATAATAATTAGTTCTTTTCCCAAAAATATCAACCTCGACATTATTAGTTGTTGTTATCTTATATATCTCTTATCCATTTTGTCCACATGCATCATGACTTCCCACTATAATATAGTTACTCTGGCCATCTACCAGTTGACACAATTTGATGAATTTCAAATAATTGCTTTTATTTATTTATAGGTATAATTTTTTGTCTGAGTAGATATAATTGTGACATGGGTGAAGTTAGTCAAAGTATTGATCATATGGTAGAAAGGATATTACTTACTTTTTATAATAATAATAATCTGATATTCGAAATTCAATTGTCCGATTAAATTTAGTTCCGTGTTATATAGGAATATAGAGTTAATATCTCAAAAGGTCACTCAACTTTGAGAATTTATCTAACGTAGTTATTGACCTTTGTTTTGTATCATTAAAATCACTAAACTTAGACCTTTCAATCAATAAAATCACTCAATCAAATTTATCATTAAAAAAAGTATTGGCATGGAAAAATACATTATTATTTTTATATCATGTAAATATAAACTCCACAATTAAATAAAATTAAAGAAATTTCATTAAGGACTTTTCACTTCCCCTCACAATTTTTTTTTCAAACTTGAACAAATCTATGTCAATGTTAGCAAACCGTGGAGTTACAAAGAAAAAGTAAGATCTTTATCAATTATATTTAGCAAGAAACATCTAAATAGATCACACGCCGAAGAACTTATTAATTAATAAATACTTACTTGTTCTATTTTTGACATTTGTTTGTTGTTTTTCTTCCTGTTTTGGATTTAATTTGTTGTTTTGCTTAAGTACTTATACTCATTTTTTATTTAGGAGGCAAACTAAATATTATGGTATTACAGTAATACCAAAATATGTTTCACTAAGAAAAATTATTCATTTATTTGTTAAATCACGACATAAATTATACAATAATATCATAAAAAATATTTATTTCCGTGATTAAGTTTGTCCGAACTTTTTTTAATAAGTTTTTTTTTTAATTTTATTTATTTGTGGGTCTGCCTTTATATGACACAAAAATAATAATTTATTTTGCTATGTCAATATTTGTTTTTAATAATAAATTTGATTGATAGAAAGATTTAAGTCTAGTGATTTTATTGATACAAAACAAAGTTTAATGACTTTGCTAGATAAATTATTAAAGTTGAGTGACCTTTTGAGATATTAACTCTAGGAATATAGATGAGAAAACACTCTTTGTCAAGAGTTTTTTTTTTATTTTCAAGATTCGAACATGAAATTTCTGATTAAGAACAAAAAGATTTCATTCATTCGATCGCATTCTTCCTAGTAATAAAAATGGTATAACTAATTAGTTGAGACGAGAACTTGCTTGAACGGTTCAAAATGCAAGAATTAAATTATAAGTATTTGCAAACCTATTTTTTTTTTTAAAAAAAATATCTCAAAAGTATGTGAAATATCAGTGTCTAAATCAAATGGGGATGTTGTGGAGAAAAACATCATAATTAAAATGCAGAAAATGGAACAACTTGTAAATTAAAATATTCCTTTTTTTGGTGTAAAAGTAGCTACAAGTTGTAATTAAATGACATAAGTGATGATGAGAACAACCTTTTTCGATAAAAAAAAAAATTAGTGAGAAAAAAGTGACACTATATATATCCACTATGACCAAATCAAAATATGCACGTAATTTAAATTTTATAGTTTTAAAATTTTATAATAGTGGTATTAGATGTTAGTACATTGAAAATTTGTGAGACTCTTAAAGACGTGTTCAATTATTTGATTCCCGTTAGAATTTTTGGAGGCTACTCTAATCCTAAACCCTAGCTTATGCCTATATAAATGGTACTATATTCCCTTGAAAAGGCATCTCAATATATTCCACAAAAGTCATGAAATATTCATATAGAGGTCAAATCTAAATCATCCTAGTTCGAGAAATACACCACTAACAGTCCTCGAATCGTGGATAAATCATATGAGAGAAGAATCAAGGAACGAAGAATTCTAACAAGAAGCTAGAGAAAGCTTGTGGATTAAAAGCCACAGATTTCTCTACAAGTTCAAGAATTCGAACAAGAAGATAGAGAAAGCTCGTGAATCAAAAACCGCAATTTCTCTACAAGCTGCAAGTTCAAGAATTCAAGAATTCAAATGTTCAAGTTCAAGATTTGAAGAAGTCAAGATCAAGTTCAAGATCAAGTTTAAGAACGATCAAGATCAAGACCATCAGATTCAAGATCAAGCTCGAAGTCCTTGAATTCAACTAGAAAGTCAAGATCAAGTTCAAGTTCGAGATCAAGATATCAAGATCAAGATAAAGTTAAAGTCCAAGTTCATCAAAGATTCAAGAACAAGCTCAAGATCCCTTGGATTTATATCCGAAAAGGTGAATTCAGAGGAATCATAAAGATTGTAACACTCGCACTTTGAAATCAATAAAACGATTGTTGCGATATTTTTCCGTTCTTGATTATTATTTTCTTGACGCGAATTTTTTGTCTACACATATTTAATAGATTTCTTCGATCGCTCAACCATATATGTTGATTTCTAACTCCATATATATGGACGATCAAATTATTATATTATTGTCCGAAAGAAGTCGAATTGGCACAGTTTTGTCTGAAATTTATATTGTTTATATAAATTTATTTATTTATTATGTATATATTTTTATGTAATAATTAATTTTAAAATATATTTACTATTTTTATATTTTAAATAAAAATAATTCTTACTCCGCCACTAACCTATCTTCTGTTGGGTTCGAAAGTGATTTTGGCGTCATGTGGAAGCTTACAATAGGAAATCATATGATAATAAATTAGATGACAAAAACTTATATTAAAAACATAATATTATTTTATGAAAAACTAATATAAAAGAAAATACTAAAACTGTTGAGAGAATAAATCTCCCTACAAACAAAAGTCTCTAAACGACTACATTGTGGATTCTATTGTGTTATACTTATGAGAATAGAGATCTTCAATTTATAGATCTCCAAACTTTTCTTATAAGGAAAGAATAAACCAAATATAAAAGAAAATTATATTTTCCTTTCAGAAAAAATAAAAACAGTGATAGTAATAGTTTAATTTTCCTTTAAGATAAAATTAAAACTCAAATATGATAATAATGTCCGGACAAAATCCTAACACCTTTCCTATTCTCATTTCTCAACCTTAAGAAAGAGAATGAAGGACAACATGATCCAAGTTGATAATTCTTTTTATAATTATAATTCTAATGTCTCAAAGGAAAAAATATCTATAAAAAAGGAAGTGACATAAAGTGCAAAAAATTGTCAATTAAGATAAATTACCTAAAGTAAGCAATGATGTCCATTCGTTACCTTTTTTTTAGTCCCCTAAGGCCTAAATATCTTGTCTATCTAAATTTGGTGTAGTCTTATATTTTATTTTGATTTTCTTTATTAGTATCATAAACTGTTATATTGATGTTAAGTGTAATGATATCAAAAGGGCAGACAGAAAGTTGTATATTAACTTTATTTTTTTAATTTACGTGACATTTTTTAAAGAAAATTTCTCATATTTCACACTATTTAATGATATTATTTTTATTTTATTCTTATTAAGTTTCACTTAATATTTTATGATGAAGAAAAGTTAATAAAAGATAAGTACTAAAATGACTTTAATAAGAGCACATTAATATACATAACAATATCTTTCTTTATTTCTTCAACTTTGTATCCAATTAAATAGAGTTTTATTTGGATAATAAGCACCCCACTTTCGACCGGAAGACAAAAAAAAAATATGAGAAAAATGTTTGAAATATATTCGAACTTTGATCGAAATTGTTGTAACAATCTCAAACTTTGGGCAAGACCTACTACCCGCCTGCACTAATTAATAGTGTATTTTAAAGATATAAAAGTGTTCAGCTGGACAAGTTGTTATTTATAATGATGCAATATTTATGATGTCCACATGAGCACCTATATATCTTTAAAAATACACTATTAAATAGTGTAGGGAAGTAATAGATCCTGCTCAAAATTTGGGATTGTTACAACAATTTCGATCAAAATTTGAATGTATTTCGAACCATTTTCCCAAAAAATATTTTGTAAGAGAAAAGACAAAGTACAGGTTTGGGCATAGATTATTAATAACCATTCTAGCAATTACTTGTATCTTATTAGGTGATCACTTGATGGTGTGATAATCATTCTACACTATCAATATCTGATGTTTACGATAAGTCAATAAATACATGATATATATTTATGCATAATCCTTGCACAACAACATAATATATTTATACGATCAAATCACTTTGAAAATAGTTAACCCTTCACAATTATATTGACAAGTAGTCATGAAAATTAGTGAATATTTGCTATAACTATTTTTTTTTTATGATCGTGGTGTTCGGACTAGCTTTTGTGCACCTTGACTAATTTCATGGGATACCTGCCACCTCCCACCAGCAACTTGTACCAGATAATTATGTTCGCCAAAATTAAGATAGATGAGAAGAATCACCTACTATATTTTGTCTCTGCCGACCTGTTATAACAAATTAAACTACTCTAATAATATTAAATTATTTTTTGTGATGATACAATTTTTTAATGAAGAGAGGAAAGAAAATGGAAATAATGGGGTCTCCATTTTTATTTCATTTTTTGTTTTTAAATCCAATGGGCCTATGGACTTATATATATATTTGGTCCCATGTATAAGAAATGACAATAATCTAAGATTTTAGTGAGTACCACTAACTTTGGGACACTTATGATTGCAGCATTGAATTATTAAAATAGTTTTAACTTTAAGCAAATTGCAAGAAATACATTTTTTTCTTCTAGTTAATGCAAATGGTGTAGATAAGTTTTTGTTTTAATTGAATTGACACACCAATTGGGTAATGGACCCTCCCACTAATCATATTGCTTAATATTTAATTCTTTGGTGAAGAGATAATCACCATGATTATTAATCTAAATAACCGCCCATCTAATTTTTAGATTAAAATAGAGACGATTAGTGGATATAATTAGTGTATAATTTTTATATAGTATATATCAATTTATTTTTAAAAATAAATAGTAAAAACTGGTTTGTATATAGGCTCATTATTCTCTTTTCTTTAGGCCCATATTTGGGTTATATATGGCCCATCTTTATATTCATTTATCAGTGAACTATTTGTAATCGTCTCTTATATATCTTTTAGGAAAACTTACGTAAATCCCACTAGTTTAAGAATTAATTACTTAGATGCACTCTAATTTGTAATATTATGAATCTTACAAGATTTTGGTGCTTCCAGAATACGTGTAATTTGTTCTAGATATACTGTATTCAAGTGGATTCACATGTATCTGAGATACATAATAAATAACGCTCACCTCACTTACATCTTGCTCTCCACTCTCCAATGTATCTGGTGTCCCTATGTAAGATACATACATATATGTGTTAAGATACATACATATACGTGTATCAAATGTGTATTTACTGCATTCACATGTATCTGGATACATGAATGCTCCCCTCCCCATATTCTCGCTAGCATCCCTCCCCATCTCGCTCTCCTATCTCCTTATTTTAGTGTATATAGTAGCAAAATTCTTTATTTTAGTGTATTTGATAGAAAAAATACACATGTCTTTCTCAATGTATAATAAGAAATTCTTGATTAGTGGTAAGATACGTACATTTTGTAAAAGTATATGTAGAATTAATATATATAGTATGTATGTATGTGTAATAAGATAGTTTTCCTCATCTTGTGTATGGTTGAAAGGAAATTCGTATACCAAAAGTTAAAAAAAAGCACGTTAATTATTAAATATATGATTAAGTCCAATGTAACTTTTAAAATTAATTTGCATGGTTTCAAAAAAAAAAAATAGTCATGTAATTTAAACATGTGGTAATTCATTAGTCCTTTCGTTCCAAATATTGTCACGTTTAAGTTCCTTTCAGAATTAATTTGACAAATTTTTAAAATTGAATTGAATTAGATTTAATATTTCAAAATTTCAAAAACTAAACAAAAAATACTACTAGAAGTTTCACTTTTTCTCATATCACTTAAGTGAAAAAAATGCATCATGTCTTTCAAATATTTTTATGTAGTTTATAAATACATAAAAAAAAAAATCAAATGATAAATTTGATACTCAAAATAATTAAAACCAAGGGGTATTATTTTCCGGTATTGAAACAAATAATTGTTTATCAAAAAATTCAAAAAAACTTGGGGGTTAAAGCAAACTGACAACTGTCAATAGTCAAATTTGGTAATTAACAAAAATTAAGAGGATTAGGCTTAATTAACACTTGTATAATACCGCCAACTATCCGAACACTAGATGGATTAGAGATAAATCAAATAGAAATATTATAATTGGATATAAAAGAAGTTTGAGATATGAAAGTGATATTGAAAAAGATCAAAGTGAAAAATGGCTTTTGAAGGAATATTTTTTACCAGATGAGTAATTAAGAAAAGCAAGAACAAGGATATATTTGTCATTTGTAGAATTAAAGAGGAGACAAAAAAAGATGAGGAAAATAATAATGATGATGTTATGGATAAAGATGTTGATGGATTAGTGGATCATCTATTTGAAGGTAATTATGATCAAGTAATTAGCAACGATAATGACAATCAATTAGAGGCTAATTATGAAGTGAGGACAAATGATGAAGCAAGTACAAAGTACATTAAACAATAATGTTCAACATGAAGATTATGGAGAATTAGGTAAAGTTGAGCAATTTAATGGAATTAATCCATATGAGAATTCAAGTATTGAGTCTGTATTGGAAATGATTGAATTTTAATGTTTATAACCATGCAAATAGCAATGCTATCAAGTTTTTTTTTTTTTTTTTTTTGTTACATTAGGTTATAAACTTATAATAGCTTGAATATGAATAATTTTCTTTTAGAAAAATATGAATTTGCGGTTGAGGACAAATTGTTGCATGTTTAAATATTAATACAATTTCTTCTTTTATTATCTTGATCATCCTTATTTTGGTTATATGGCAAAAACATGTTTAAGCTTTTCAAATTCTTAGTTTTATAAATAATAATATTACCATGTGAAGTTAAACGCTATAAATAATAAGCTAAGAATAATAAAAAAACGCAACCTTAAATTAATAATATTTTTGTGCATGTGTATAAATATTTAAGGCCTTTTATTATAATTTGGTGTTAGACTATCAATTTTATTGAGACTTTCTTGACACAGATCCAAGATATTTTCTTTTAGAAAAAAAAGAAAATATAATACTTAAGTTTTTCTAGAGCAAGCAAGTCAGCAAATTCTTGTCTACCTCAACAATACACTTGAACTAATAAAAGTGTCAATAGTTGTTGATGAACCTAATCTAGAAAAAAGAATGTCAATAAACATAGAATAAGAATGAAAAAAATTAAAATAAAAGTAGAATATGTCTCTCTAAAATGCTAACACATTGATGAAGATATTACCTTGATCTTTTTGTTTATTCATTCATACAACATATTTTAGTTATATGAGGCAAAAAAACACTCCAATTAGACTAATGCAATTTAACAAAACTTAATCTTTGAGTGTTATGTTATAATTATCTTAGCTTTTTGTTTGGTTTTTATTTGTCTTCAAAATGGTTAGTTATGTACCAACAATAAAATCCTATATAGATAGCTAATCAAAAGAAAGAAAGAAACCTTATGTTTATATTATTTTTTTCGACGAAAGGGTTCGGATGAATTTTTAATATTTGTTTAGACTCGCCGATGTACATATTTTAGAGTCCAATTACATTATTGTAAGCATAAATACAAACATCTAATTACATGATTTTGAGGATGCAACCAATTATTGCTACTTATCAATAGGAATCATTAGTAAATAGACATTCATAATTTCATATTGATTTTGAGGCAAATATTTGTACAAACACGATTAATTATTTTTATGTCAAACAATTTTTTTTGAAACAAATGCAAATATTAATGGAAACTAAAATGCAATAAACTAAATCATTAACCTTTTGTTGTATACACATTAACACAAGTCAACCCAAAGATTTCTTCAATTTTTTTTTTTTTATAACATATACACACCATCAACGACTTAAAGAATCGTTATACTGTCAGTATAATCTACTAACACCTGATAACAGTCTGTCTACCTTATTTTCACGTAACTAGTTTCACGTATTTAGAACCAGATGCCTTCGTGCTGCCTTACCCTTGACCATCACTACCACCACCACCACCACCAGATATAACCTCTGGGGTTTTGACCTTAAATTTCTCAAGTTTCAATTGAGATGGATCAATATCAATTCCTCTACTCTTGTTTAAATAGTTATCACTTGGGCTCCTTTTGAAAGAATTAATCTTGAATTTCTTTTCTTGATCATTATGGTTTGAAAACATAACTCCAATTTTCTCAAATATAGGAATAAAATCCTCATGATGAAATGGAAATATTTTCTTGAAGAATTCTCCTCTTTTCGTGTAGATATCTCTAAAGAAATCTAGTAGCATAATCAATCTTGGATCAACGTTTTTTCCTGATTTCCATCTTATCATCATTGGATTTTCTTGAATATTTTCAACATTTTCAACAACATCAAGAATTGAAGATGTTATAGCTTCTGATTTTTCCTTGAGATCTTCCATTAACATATAGTTAATAAATTTGTTTGTACAAGCTAAACTTAGAGAAAGAAAGAATTAATTAACTAAAGATGATAAAAGAAATAATGTTGAAATGAATATATATGTATGAGAGAACTATGGTTGGAAACTTGGAATTAATAAGATATGGTAGTTGAGGCTTGGGATTTAGTTTGGAATGTTTCATAGTATTATTTTGTTTGGAATGTTTCATATATAGAGTTTGTAATAGGCGGTTTGAATTAAATTTGAACAGGTCAATTTGTTAATGTAGCATGCTTTAACGCGCTTAAAATTTATTTGGATAAAAATAGACTGAATTGCACAAGATGAGTCGAATAATGGTTCATGACTCATCATATAATGATATATATATACAATCTCCCCTCCTTTTATATATTTTCTTTTAAAGAGAAAAAAAATTATAATTGATATATTTTTCTTGAATTATTAATTAGTTTATATAATTCCAAAAATATATTTTCCATTATACGGAACACATCCTTAACCATTTTAGGTCAAGTTAAAAGAAATCATAATTCAACCACTATCATAAACCTAGATGTGTATTAATTAAGTGAGGTTCTAAAAAATGGATTTATTTTCACCTTTATATATGATTATTTATTAAAAGAAATCATAATCCAACCAATTTCTAATGTGGAAGATATATTGAGAGTTGGTTATTTTCTGAAGCAACTCATATATAACTGGCATTTATAATTAGTTTGATCAAATTTCATTTTTTGTTTGTTGTTGTAAATTTCCCTCAAGGTCAACTGTATATATTATAAAGTTAGACATGTCACAATAATGATATCCTATGATGAGGAAATGGAACATTAATTTTTGAACCGGTAAAAACAAAATTGGTCAATACATGGTCATTTGATAAGATTGCTGAGGTGGATGTGTGGCATATAAGGTGTAATACGATTAAGAATGAGGATATTTGGGATAAGATTGGAGTGACCTTTGTGGTGGATAAGATGAAGGATGTGAGATTGAGATTGTTTGGACATGTGAAAAAAGAGATGAGACTGACACCTAGTTAGGAGATGCGAGAGATAGAAGTAGGCAAAAAAAAGTATTGGAAAGAGGTGATTAGACATGATATGACATCACTTTAGATTACCGAGGACATGACGCTTAGATATGAGGGCGTGAAGGACGCGCATGGTAGAATGTTAGTAGGTTGTGGAGTGTGTTATGATCTTGCTATCCGAGAGTTTAAAGCTTGCTGATATTTTGTCATCGTACTAGCTGTATTATTGTAGTTTTTTTTATTGTGATATCTATCATGCTCTGTTGTTTATTGTGTTTCAATCACACCACTATTTTGTTATATTCTTGGTTCTTTCTTGTTGAATTTGCATTGTACTCTTATTAGTTGCTATGCTTTTTCCATTGTTTTCTTTTTCTTTGTACTTAATTTGTTGCACTTAAGTCAAAGATATTTCAGAAACAATCTCTCTGGCTACGTACCTCCATGGACTTATCAAAAGAATGTAAAAACGGAACTAATTCTCTTTTAATAATTTTACACATATTCCTTTTTAAATATTTTATAACCTTAATATACAATATATTCATCTAAATTACTTTTATCTTTATTTAAATGTTTCATTTAATTACCACCAAATTATTAAAACCATTAATTAAGGATATATTTAACTTTGAACAAGTGGGAATATTTGAAACGTGCTTGCCACGGATAATTAGATCAATTAAATCTTTTAATAGTTGTGTGACGCCTATTTTGAGATTATTAATTATTTTTAACTTATATGACTTTCTTCGTTTATTAATTTATTATGACTAACATATATAAGATTTGATTAGCATAGAATATAATGATGGATAGCACATCATTGGAGATTTTCAGATGCATTATGATTTTTAAAATTTTTGTACTGAACGTCAAAAATTAAAATTTTTGTACTGAACGTCAAAAATTAAAATTTTTAATATGAGAGCCCATCTACTCACAAGCCCGTGAAAATCAGTATTATCATGGGAGAAATGGGAAAATTATCGTGAATTTTTGATCATTTAGTTTATAAAATATTTATATAGTATTTCATAGTAAACATACATATACTAAATACATTATATATATAATATACATATCAGTTCTATATGTAGTACATACTTTATTTGGTTATATACAACAACAAACGGTACATTTCTTTTATCGTGTGAGAGACTTTTATCGATATCACTAAATTGTAAGTCTTGATCGTTATATAAATTTTTAAAAATAGCCATTTTTGTCACTTTTATCAGTTTGACCACTTTCACCATTTGGTCCAATTACCATAACAGGGGAAGTGCTAACTTTGAAACGTTCAATCCTCAACTCTATCTACACTAAATTCTCTTGAAATATTAATATTCCCAAAGCTCAAACTTCTTTGCATAGTAGCCATTTTTGTCACCTTCTTCTTGTTATTATCCTTCCATAGGGTTTGATCACCAAATTTCTTGAACACTTGCACAAAATCTTGGTAAATATTTATTGCATTTGCTAATAAATTTCATTTATTTCTGACATTTTACAAGACATTAGACACCTAGTACACAACAACAACTTCAGAAACCAAATATTTGGTTTGATGTGAGGATCATAACGTGAGACGGAAAATGAAGGAGTCAGGATTTTAATTTTATGTTTATAGTAAAGAAAATTATACTATTTATTCATATGAAAAAAATTTCCCATAACTAATTTCATTTATTTGGATATCAAACGCCTTTGTGCCTTGCCTCGTCCTTGCCCTTGCCCTTTGACCACTATCACCTCCATCACCACCACCTCCACCGCCGCCACCGCCACCGCCACCACCACCTGATTGAACTTCTGGGGTTTTCACCTTAAACCTCCACCTACGTTTCTCCAATTGATAGTCTTTAGTTCCTTTAATCCACTTGGAGGGCCAATCACTAATGAAAATAAATAATTTGAGATTTCTCTTGTTGATCCTTCTTTGAAAACACACCTCCAATTTTCTTGTACAAATTTCTCAAGAAATGTAACACAATAATCAATTTTCTTGATTTCTTTTTCATCATCATTTCCTTTTCTTGTCTATTTTCAACATGATTAGAAATTAAAGATGTAATAGCCTTTGACTCTCCATTGAGATTATCTTCCATGAACATATATTGTGGAAGGTTTCACAAGATTAGTTATATTTAAATGTGGAAGACATACATCATTGCTCGCCTTAAATAGTACTAGACATGACTCGAACTGCTGTCTGTTTCAAGTGAGTATCTGAACATATGATAAATTGTTCATATCATCCACTTACATACACAACTCAAATTTATAAAAGCTTACGTGTGTATTTTCAAACGCTTGTTATGTAGACATTCTAATCAGCTATAATATATCTTCTTTAAAAAAGCGCATTAGTTCTCAATAAGCCGTAAAACTTCAGACTTGTTTCAAGTGAGATTGATATGTATAAATAAAAAAAAGGAACAAATATATTTTATGTGGTTAATTAAATAAATGCTTTAAAAAATACGCGCAAAAACTTTTTTAAAATTTAAGCTTTAAAATATTAAGATAATGATGATGAAATTATTTGAAACGTTCTTGTCACTAAGACTAACACATTCAATGTTTTTAGATTAAAATCTTTTATTTTTATTTTAAAGAAAGTTAGTCAAGCAATTATTTGTATGTTTGTTTATTATTTATTTATGACTAAAATTTAGGATTTGATTATTTGATAATTATTAGTTGTTTATTTAATTTCTTGTTACTTCATCCACACGTTTTGCCGTAAAACCAAATTCTTTAACGATTCCTTCTTCTCTTGGAATAGAATTTGCGCTACACCTAAATCAACAATTAATTCCTGTTGCTAATTTAATTATCTATAATTACATTATTTTTTTTGAAAAAAATTAAATATAAACTTTTTTTTGTCAAAGTCTACAACAGGAAATTATTATTATTATTATTATTATTGTTTATTTTTAAAATTTATTTTTTGCTTCTTCAACCATCGACCAATAGACACAATAAAACTAGGCAATTAAAAATTTGAATCATTTCTCGATTTGTGTGTGTGACATGCTAGTCTACAACAGGAAATTGCATACAGATTACAACCTTTTTATATCTCTAAAAACATTAAAATTAAACACCATATCAAAAAATTATAATCAAAGAAAGAAATATTCAAATTGTTTTTAATTTGCGATATACAAATTTCCTAACCATACAAAAGATATATAGGAGACAATTACAGATAGTCCATAGCATTAAATTATGATCATGATTTTTTATTTATAATTTTTCATTTTATTAGATTTTAAAAAAAAGGGAAATAGAAAAGAAAAAACACACTATTAGTGAAATTTGAACCCTTTGTTTCAACTATGAAAACTAGTGCTCAAGCTATTATCTTGTACTTGGAATTTTAAACTATAACAAATACTACTATAACATATGACATGATTAATTGATCTTAATTGTATTACATGATTAGTGACATGATTAATATATAAACATGAAATTGTGCTATTGCTAGCGCCTTTAAATTAAATATACCGTAGACACTCAAACTAAGTCAGTTTCAATTGAATATCTGAACATATGATACATTGTTTATATTTATGACTGAAATTTTAGAGAAGTTACTGCTATATTTTCAAACGATCATTATGTAGATAATTTAATCAGTTAAAATACTTGAGTAAGCTTGATTATAATTTATAAGTGTAGTATATTCTTCTAATTATTATCCTTTTTACTTCTTTTTATATTATAAGGCAATAATACTCTAAATGATATTGCCTTGATTTAAAAATATATTCACTTTGATTGTTTACCAAATTGATTTACATATCTTTTAGAAAGAATTGACATATTATGAGATGATTAATTAATCTTAATTGTGTCACAATTATTGAAACTACAAACAACTAATCACATGATTTTGAAGAAAATATATATATATAAACATGAAATTATTGTATCAAACAAGAATTTAACAATAAATGTTACTCCTACTATTTAGTAACATGTGAAAACAAACTAGTATATCTTTTTCAATTTTTATATAACTAATTTCACTTATTCAGATACTATCATGTGAAAACAAATTGTATCATTTCTTTTCGTCCACGTAACTAATTTAACTTATTTGGATACCAGATACCTTTGTGCCCTACCTCCCCCTTGCCCTTGACCATTACCACCACCACCACCTCTTCCACCGCCGCCACTACCACCACCACCACCTGATTGAACCTCTGGGGTTTTCACCTTAAACCTCCACCTACGTTTTGCCTTAATACTCTTATCAGGTGTAATTAGACCACTACATTTAAATATTTGTCCTTTCAATTGAGATTCATCAAGACTTAGTATTTCCATTTGAGATTCATAAATTTCTTTAGTCCTCTTCAAAGATGTATCACTTGGAATCCTTGGAGAATAAATAATTTGAGATTTCTCTTGTTGATCCTTTTTTGAAAACATACCTCCAATTTTCTTGAACAAGTCTCTCAAAAAATGTAACACAATAATCAATTTTCTTGATTTCTTTCTCATCATCATTGGATTTTCTTGTGTATGATGAGAAATTGAAGAGGTTATAGCCTCCAGTAGTGTGATCTTCCATGAACATATATGTGGAAAGTTTCACAAGATTAATTATATGTGTGGAAGATGTAGGTACATATATCATTGCTCGCCTTAAATAGTAGACATGACTCGAACTGCTGCTTGTTTCAATTGAACATCTGAACACATGATAAATTATTCATATTAAACAGAAATAATACTTAAGTCTCAAATTTTGGAAAAGTTTATGTGTATGTTTTCACACGCTCATTATATAGATAATTTAACTAGTTAAAGTATATCTCCTTTTTAAAAAAAGGCATTAGTCTTAATAAGTCGTAAGACTTTATATACTTGTTTCAAGTGAAGTTGATGTGTATAAATTAAAGCAGATGATATATTTTATGTGGTTAAGTAAACTAATATACCTACGTAATAAACACTCGAGAGAACTAAAAGTTAGGATTTGATTATTTGATCATTAGTTCTTTATTTAATTTCTTGTTACTTCATCCACACGTTTTGCCGTAAAACCAAATTCTTTAACGATTCCTTTTTGCTATTTGAATAGGATTTGCGCTACCTAATCAACAATTAACTCCTGTTGCTAATTTAATTATCTATAATTATATTTTTTTTAATAAAAAAATTAACTTTGAACTTTTTTTTTTTGTAACAACAGATTGCAACCTTCTTATATCTCTAAAAAACATTAAAATTAAACACCATATCAAAAAATTATTCAAATTGTTTTAAAAATAAGCGGAGCAACGAGAATATTAAATAGTTGATCAACTCTTTAATTATCCGTGGGATAAAATTGAAAACCTAACATATGATTAGATTTTGATGACAACATTCTATTTGTATTTGTTTTTTTATTTACGTTTACATATTTGGAAACTACATAATAAGAATACTATAAGTCATAAAAATTGACAATTATAAAATATTTGAAAGGAGTTTGTATGGACATTTTAAATTGTATGTTTTCACTTAAATGATACGAGGAAATAAAATTGCGACTTATACTACTTTTCGTATAGTTTTTGAATATATAAATTTTAATTTTTAAATATTAAAATAATCTAATCCGATAGTCTCAAAATTAGTAAAATTAACTTTCGAGAACTGAAATATGACGGTCTTTGGAGCGGAGGGAGTAGTGAATTATAATTACCATCATATTTAAATTAGAGAAAAAAGTTTGAAATATATCCGATCTTTGACCGAAATTGTTATAACAATCCCAAACTTTGGGAATGACCTTTTAACCCCTACACTATTTAATAGTGTATTTTAAAGGTATATATGTGCCCACGTGGACATCATAAATATTGCATCATTATAAATAATAACTTATCCACGTGGGCACATATATATCTTTAAAATACACTATTTAATAGTGCAGGGGTAATAGATCCTTCCCAAAGTTTGGGATTGTTACAGGCTTACAACAATTTCGGTCAAAGTTCGGATATATTTCGAACCCTTTTCCTTTTAAATTACGTAACTATTTTTCAAAAATGTGCAAATGAATGTTGACAATTATATTGTACATAATTAACCACATTAATTTATAGTTAACCAGCTTACTTATCATTTGTAATATACGGTAAAAGGTGTTCAATTGAATTTTCTTTGTCCAAAAATTAAATACAAGAAAGCTTCTATCTTAATAACAAATAGGATTTGACATAATTGCTTATATATTACTATAATTCATGGGTTCGAACTTCAGATATGACACTATTTCAACATATTTGTAAATAATTTTTCCAATGAAATTCCGACCTCCACCACTATGATAGCACTCTTTTGGGGTCTAGCCAACATTAATTATTGGAACCATCTTGACCATTTGGCCTAGCCACTATAACAACATGAGGAGTCTTGATCTTGAATTTTTCATTTCTCATCTCATCTCCAACACTTAAACTTCTCTTCATAATAGTTTGAGTTTTCAACTTCTTTTTATTCTTTCTTATAGAAATCTTCAATTTCTTCAACACCTCTATTGATTCTTCATAATCCATTTTCTTCAACAATTGATCCCTTCTTTTCACATATACTTCCCTTAATGATTCCAAGAGTTCCATTAGCATGGGATCAAGACGTGCTCGATCTTCGTTTTTATTATTGTCATGATCAAAATCATTTTCAGTACTATTACTAGTACTTGCATTTGATGGCATATTTCTTGTTTCTATGGTATCATACAAGTCATGAGTGGACATTTTTTTTAAAAATATTTAGTTTTTGTGTTGTATTTGATTAATTTAGTTTGGTTGCTCCTACATATATATATAGAGATTGAAATTAGAGAAGATTTATTCTTTCTAAACGTGTAGTTGAGCTTGACAAGCAAATGAACTAACATGCATGACTAGTCAAATTTGACCAAGTCAGATTGAATTAGTCTTGTTTGATATTTGGTTCCAACATTGAATTGTCACAATCAATTCTATTAACCCCAAGGTTTGTAGTGGGAGCTAGGTAGGATCCCTCCATCGTTAATAAGAGGTTTTTGATAAATGATAATAGTCTTACGTGCTACGAATTCAGATTAGTCAGGAGTTCTTGGTTTTCATTAAAGCTAATTCTCTTAAGAGGAAATTTTAGATACTATATAATTCTTTTTGCATTCACTACAACGAAAGAGACACTAACGAGCAATAGATTTTTCCTTTTAGTGAATATTGTCGCAAAAACATTTAGCTGCAATTGAGTGAGTATAATTATATCCAGATTCACTAAAGTCTTTAATGACATTTATATAAAGTGTTGGTCATAAATATTCATATTTATTATCGCCACCAAATTCTTTATTTGTTGTAGTAATTGTCCATGTATAGAAGTCAAACTCTTAGCAAATGTCATTGTGTTCCTTAAAGGGAACGTAAGGAAAACAAAAGAATGAAATGTGGTGCAGTTGATGAGGTTGCTCCTCCCTTAACCAGAATTCTCGGATTTGAGCACTGGGCATTAAGAAATCCTTGGCAGGGAGCGCTATACCAGGCGCAAATCTGGATTTGTCGGACTCTACCCCCAAAACAAAACAAAAAATAAAATAAAAATGAAAACTATATGTTATAGCACCTGCCAATAAATTTCATATATTTGTGCCATTTTACAACACACCTAGTATACAACAACAACTTCAAAAACCAAAAGGTATATTGCTGATGTTTCTCTGTAACACCTAACTAGGCTGAGATTAAGATAATTAAAGAAGTAAATGATACACAAACTAGAGATTAATATAACCTATGTAAGCACTTCTCAAAACATTTGAGGTATATGAAGATTTTCTTTACCAAGAACTGTACTGTGAACAATATCAACCTCTATACATATTTGGTCTGATATGAGGATCATTACGCGAGGCGAATGAAGGAGGTATACCTGCCTCATTCGTAGGAATGTTTCTCGGGAATATTTCAGTTGAGGGTAGTCTTGGCACCACCTCGGGGCTCAAGGTTGAGAAGGAAAATGAGGGAGGTGGATCTGTCTCATTTGTAGGAAAATTTCTTGAATTTTTTTCAGTTGAGGGTTGTCTTGGCACGACCTCGGGACTCCAGGTTGAGAAGGAAAATGAGGGAGGTAGATCTGTCTCATTCGTAGGAAAATTTCTCGAGAACACTTCATTTGGGGGTAGTTTTGGCACCACGTCTGGGAACTTGGGATAGGAAGGGTATGTAAATTTACTAGAGAAGGGAAGACGTGAACTCGAGTTAGGATTAAACCTCATTGAAGATGGTTGGCCTGCATCAAAGTTAGTTTCAGATATAGGCCTGTATGAAGGAACTGAAGAAGAGACCTCCGGGAAAGCTCTTTGGAAAGGATAAGTAACCCTATTACTTTGTGTAACATAATTTGACCGAGACTCCATGTAAGGACTTAGAGAGATTTTATAGGTGGAAGGTTCAGGAGAATGGTTTACTGAACTGAATCGCGAGGGCATTCCCGAGTAACTGGCGGTTGGTAGTGAGCTGTTGATTTGTTTAGTCAGTGAAAGTTTAGCTCGTTCAAGTTCCCCGAGGACAGAATCTACACCATTCGAAGTGTTATGAGACACCAAGGCAAGTTCATAACCTGTTTGAAGAGCTTGTCCTGCTTGCAAACTGCTACTTTGGGGGTGCATGGGGGAACGAGTCACAGGAAAAGACTGCTGGTGGCTATAAGCAGATGTCTGACCATGATTTTCTAAATAATTCCCATTAGACATTGGACGCGCAAGCTCTGATACTGGGGAATCTGATTCAACAGTTCTGCTGCCTTTTTTATCTTCCAAGCAGCTCATATCGACATGTGGGGTAGATGGAGAGTTGTGTATATCTCCATTCTGCTCAGTATGGGAAACATCTGCTGCTCGACACTGGTTTGCATGATTCTGCGTACTTGTGCTTCCAGCTAAGCATGGTTCCTGAGATGCCTTCAAGTCATCTCTTTCTTCAGTCACGTCCGAGTAATTTTCACGATCACACGAATCCTGAGTGGTTCACAAAAGACGAATGAAATGAGATTAGTTGTGACACACCTTAACATACATATGCATTATCTTCACCAGAAAATGATCTGCAGAAGGTCAATACCAGACTAAAGCAAAAACCAACATATCTAGAAACTCACTAGGCATAAAGAGTTAAAGAAGACATCAAAAATCAATATATATTAACTGAAAAGAATAACCAGTATCACTGTATCGAGACCATATCGAACTTTTGTTTCCTCCATAGAATGGTCAAGATTCATCAAATTCAGGACCTAGTGTTTGCTTAGAATCAAAATTACCTTTAACGCCGTTTGTATAAAAAATGTACCTTAGATGCCCATGTCTACATATAATAAGACCTATAAACGTTTTGAAATTATTATTACAACTGATGGCCTCTAGAAGTCATGAAAGACCAACACCATCGTTCGCATTACTGCTTCTATTGAATGCTGCTTGCTCATTTGTTTTAAGCAGCATCCACATATGAGAATTTAAGCCGCATAGATGGAATCAAGTGAACCACACCATCATGTCTCTGTTTGTCCATTACTACATTCAACATGGATAGATGACAATAACAAATATATCACTAGCCCAATGCAAATTATAATCCTAGAAATTGCTAAAATCAGTAATATAAAGTACGAAAAACGTGGGTGAGTACATCTGGATATCACATTAAACTAAGATCCAATTGGAGATGGAATATAATCACATCTAATACTAGCCATAACATAGAACAACTAATCCAGATTGTCTATCGTCCTAGATAACATACACTAGCAGAACCGGTTACGGAGTATAGCAGACAGAAATCTTCAGAAAAGGAAGAGCTCCATCATATATGTCCGTGTGTGTGCACCGCTATGTGAGTGTGTTTGTGTATAGTAATATACCAACATTCTTAACAGCAAAAGGAGAAATAACTCACCTAGTTACTTGGAACAATCAATAGATGAATTATGTAAAATGAGTAAGAGATGAATCAATAATATACCGGTGTACAGCTATTACTCTCTCTGTACTTCTCTTCCCATTCTCTCTGGGCTTTTTCCTCAGCTTCATATTGCCCTATCAGTTGCGCTTGCTGATGTAAAGCTCTTTGGCTGTCTTCATCACTCTTATCTGCTTCCTTTCCATTTCCTGGCACATCTATTGCAGAAACGTGCACTTGATCATTCACATCACTAATGCCAGCACCAGCCGTCAAAGAATGAGGCTCATTGTTAGCAGAACTTGGAAGAGGCTCAGAGGCACATTCAGCAGAACTATTTTGCAACTTATCACTAGCTGATCTGGTCACACAAAAGGAATAAGGTCCAAAATGAGAAATGGTTAAGGTAACTTATCCAAAAAACAATGGCAATGTTTATCGTATGTGTGTTGGTCATATGTAGGCGTATGTATATGCATTTACATCAGTTAAAGTAAAAGTAAATGTTGAACGTGTCACGTTAAGGATGTTGTAGCAAAGAATCTATGGAAGTATTGACAGAACTGTTTAAAATCAAATGAAGTGTAATTCTAAATGAAGCAACCTGGTATCCCTGCGCCTTATCCGTCGGCATGAATTACCAGCCCGTTTTGGAGAAGAAATGTCAGTGGATGAATAGTTACTATATCTCCTCCGATTAGAATCAGTGTATTTCCTCCTGTCCAAAGAATGAGAAGATTTGCCACTTTTCCATGACAAACTTCTAGCAGTTGATGAAGAAGATACAGTCCCCGAACTTGACAACGTGTCCACGTCATCTTCTTTCTCTTTCGCACTTGATGAAATGTCCCCTCCTGTTTTATTTTCAGCATCTTTTTGATCAGATAAGATTGTTTCCTTATCAGAGCCTGAACTGAATTCCTCCGAAACATCATCTATTGCATGGTCCTCTAATATGGACAGAACAGCTGCTGTGGCCTTCTCAGCTTTCTTTCTTTGTAGAGATACAACCTTTAACTGCTCTTCAAGCTCCGAGACCTGTAACAGATGGAGGCAGTTTGTTGAAAGTGTTTTTCCTTGTCGAAGGGCAGACAATTTCAGAATTGGAATGGAAACAATTAAATATGGAAAATAAGACTAAGCTAGGTGCGGATTGAGTTGGGAACGATGACTCAATTTGTTGTGTTATATGAATGTCTACTTATAGAGAATTAAACAACAGGACTAACCCTTTGTGCCAGTTCATCAGCTCTCTGCTTTGCTGTTCTTGATGCAGATCTTTCAGCCAATAATCTCCCCCGGAGAAATTCAATTGTTGTTTTAGAATCTTCAACGCCATCGATTTTGCTGGTCAAAGATGAAAGTTTGTTAAAAGATAATGAAAGTAACATCTGACTCCGCTGAGGTTAAAAGGACATAATACCATCCTACCATATAATGAAGAAAAACTCATAGATTTCGACAATTTAATAATCAATGATTTTCAAAGGAAGCCCCTTTAGTCATCAATTAATAGAGTTAAGAATATGCAGTTACTCTGCAAGTCTCTTATTTCTTCTGTCCCGTAATCTAGATCCTTTCCCACAACAGAACTTCTAAAGCTCTTTTAACTCCCTGAAATGGACCCACGACTTACTCTGGAAGATCTTTTTAGCTGCCAAATTTTCTACTTCCTACTGTGCATGACAAATGCAGAGATACTTTATAAAACCATTACCCCTGCCCGGCCCCAGCCGCCCAACTGAAATCACTCATTATGGAAACTGAAGGAACAGACTGTAAACTGGTATCACACTTCAATCATTCACAAACATTCAAGACACATATCATAACCAAAGTACAATATTTTTCCCTATTAAGCTTCGATTAGTAAATCAAATGGGTTATTTAGTTTATTACAATCAGCTAACCAACCAACAAAACTACTCGATACATAAAAAAAAAATCCCCTTGTAATACTAATAAAGTGACAATCTTCTTATAGCTAATTCTTTCAGAGGGACAATCTTCCTATAGCTAATTCATTTTTCCTCCTTATGATGAACACTCTATCATCAAAAGCAACAGATTCCAATTTCACTGTTTCCTTTGCACAGCCTAGAACTGACCCAAAAAAGTTACAAAAGCAAAATTAACAGTCACCAAAATCCAATATCCAAGGGCGGAGCTAGAGGGACGGAAGGAAGGGAGTCCATCACCACAAAATCTCCCCAACACCAGCAAATCACATTATATATACAAGATCAATTCCCATTCCCATTCCACTTATTTTTGTTCTTATCATCAAAGTAAAGACACAACTAGCTAGCATTTGGCCATAGATTTTACGAGTAGATTTTGGCCATAAAATTTGATTCTTCAAATATTTCCAAGTTTAGATTTTTAGGACTTCCATTCACAAAATTTTAACTTTTTTCCAAATAAAATGCATGTCCAGACACAACCTCAAATTCCAAAAATCACAACTTTAAACTCAAATTTTCAACTTCCGAGTTTCAACTTCAAAATCTATGACCAAACTCGAGCAAATAATGGATTTTTCTGTATACCAAATAATTGTACTAGTAAGCAATCAAAAGCTAACTCCCAGATAAGAAATCCACACACACACATACAAACACACACACATATATACATACAAAAAGATGACTACCTCTGATCTTGATCTTCTTTCCCAGAACTAGTCATTCTTGTAACAGTAGCTCAAAAGCTCAGCTCCCGCAACAAATGAAGAATCTAGTATATATATATATATATAAATTCAAGATATTGTCAAAAGAATAGTTAAAAGACCCAAGTCACAGAACCAATCAAGATTCTCTCCAGAAGAATTGAAAAACAGCAAAAAAGGCATTAATTTAACATTTCTGACTAATTCTTTAACACCCAAAAGAGAGAAAATCAAAACTATTGACCTTGAAATTGGAGCTGACTTCACTTAGGAAAAAACCCCTAAAAGGGGAATGGTTGAATTTATTATATGTGGACTCATTTTTCAGAGTTCACAGTGTTTATTGGTGTGTTTCAGTGCAGGGGTAGTTTTGGAAAAAAAAATGTTTTGTTTTTTTTTGTTGAAAAAATTGTTTATTGGGAATTGAAAACACTATTTCAGTTACTCCCCTAATCACTTTTACTTGTGTCGGGGTCTTTTAAAAATAACATTTTTATCTTCACGAGTTAATGGTAAAGTCTGCGTATATTTTGTCCTATTTAGACCCTACTTAGATGGTGTTGGATTTGATTTAAAAGTTGGTCAAATCTACTTTTAAGTTAGTTTTTGACTTTTGGAAGTGTTTTGACAAATATAAAAAATAACTTAAAATAAGTTAGAAGCGTTTGACAAGGTAAAATATAACTTAAAATAAGTTTAAAATGATTTAAAATAAGTCAAAAACCAAAAGTAGTTATCTTCCTACTTTTTATTTTTTGACTTAAAAGTCATTTAAGTTTGACTTTTTACTTTTGACTTAAAAACTACTTTTTTTTAATCACTTTTACTTGTTCACTATTTCAGAAATATTTTTTTTTCTTTTAACATAACAAAAGAAAGTAATTATTTTTTCCATATTTTAGCCTTAGTATTAATTGTTTATTTCCTAAGTTATTTTTTAGGACCTAAAAATACTAGACATCAATTAATAGGAATAATATGATAAGATAATCATGTCAAACATTATTTTTTTAGTAATGGTCAAGTTGGGTGTAACAAGTAAAATTAAACTGAGAGAATATAAGAAAGGATTGTTTTTATCGAAATTGATAAGTATATATTTTAAGGGTAAGACATGTTATAGCGATATTTAAGATTTACGTTCGTTAAAAATAGCTAAGTTTTTGCTAAATTTTGTCATACATCAATTACATGATTAATTTTTTTTTATAGATGTGTTTAATTTTCGTATTGTACAAAGTTGATATTAAGGATAATGTTGTCATAAATAAAATGTGAGTAGAGATTAATGGCTCATGTGTGAAATCAGAGGCGGATCCACGGAAGGGGTGCACGTGCACCCGCTAACTTCCGAAAAAATCATATGTATATCTATTTTAAAAAATTAGTAGAAATTAGGATATAGTTAATAGTGCACCCATAAAAAGTTACAGGTAGAAGCTAGAGATACCACCCTTGAAACCAGGGTTCAAATCCCAACTAAAGCTTGTTTTTATTTTAAGTTTAACTTAGAGCTCATATTTGAACTATGTTTATATTGGTGCACCCAAAGTTTTCAAATCCTGGTTCGCCTCGGTGTGAAATGAAGAAAGTTGAGCTTACGTAGGCTCACAATAATGATAAAAATTTATCGAACCAAATGTATTTATCAAATAATGAAAATAAATACATTTCTTGCATATAAAATTATGTATATTACATTTTAATTTTAAGTGATATAAATATTTGATACAAATTAACTTGTTCTCCAATATATCTTGTTTAAGTAGTTTACTCAGTGTTTGAACATTAAGAATGTGATATTTAAAATAAATAGTGGTTAGAAAAAAAGTGTTTTTGAAAATTAAATTTGTGTCTGAACATGCTTTCAAGTTGAAATATATGAAATTTTTGTGAGTGAAAACAATCTCACTTAAGAAAAATAATCAAGATTACTTTTTCAAACTTAAAACTCATCTTTAAAAGATAATTCAGAAAATCAATCCAATTATATAAGGAAACGTCGTTTTAAATTTATTTTTTT
>JAJONR010010203.1:0-24412 GCA_029582245.1 Solanum etuberosum
GCTCACAATGCTTGCTTCAAATGCAAGTTCAAGCTCAACAAAGGTATTCAAATGCCCTCACAACAAAGATGATTCCATATTCACACAAAATTTCTCAACAATTTAAAGTCCTGGAATCACGTACAACTCTCACACTCACAAAGATGAACACATGCATGACTCTACCCATAGGCTTACCCTTATTTTCCAATCAACATTCGTTTCAGCTCACTCAAGATCACAAAGGTCTTTTCAAGGCTTGTAACGGGGCTGAGTGTAAAGGTATGGTCATTTAGGCTTAGTGGCTTCTACCTTCATGAAGTATGTCCTGAAATTCACTTTCCTTCTTTTCTTTCACATTTCAAATCTGCTCATAATCCACCACATTATTCAACTTCATATGAACCATCGGATACCCCGCTTCTGTTGCAAATTTTACTACTTTTATTTCACAACTTTTTCTCTTTTTCAGTCTTTTTCTTTCCTCTTTTTTTTTACAAGGAGGGGTTCCATCCTTTTCAAAACAATCCATAAACAAGGGGGAATTTTTTTAACACTTCTTGACTATCCTTCTTTTCCACCACACCCCCAACTTAGGCTTTTGGCCTAAGTTGGCTATTCAAACAAATCATACTTCATGAAAGTTATGGGTGAAGGAATAAAGAGGGGTCACATTTGTTCAAGTTTCTTCCAAGAAAATGTTAGGCTCAAAAGGGGCCAAGCAAGGTTCTTACTTCTCACAAGGTTGTCCACAAAGAGGTATGTAGACAAATAGGCTCACTCTTCAAAAAAATTCCCTAAGATCATGTCTATTGCTTGCATCACTCAATCAACCAGACCAACGGGTCAAATTCTAGGTGTCATCAAGCACAATGTTCAATATGACCTCACAACTCAAGGCATTGATACAATTATCAAACAAGACTACACACTTTCTAGCTAGCGTGCAATGTTTATCACAAGAGACTCATTCGACAACCGGCTAGTCACAACAAGATGCTAAAGGTTCACATATTGCCTATGTAACTTCGTTTGCCTCATCGTAGCCGCATATTCATTTTGTTCAATTAAGAGAACTATTCAAGTCATCGATATTGACCACAATCGACACTAAAATTTGTACAAGAACAACCACAATCACACACTCAAGAGGTGGCAAAATTTTAAAATTGGTTCAAAACCATTTGCAATTCAAAACAATTGAACAATATGGATCAGAAACAAAGATATATATATTTAAAGAAAAAATCAGATCCAACATTCACAAAATCCAAAAATAACAATATTCACAAAAACATCCCAATAGAAGTGGGTATGGAAATACCTCACCCCGCCAACAAAAATAGCAGTTGTCCTCAAATGCAAAGAAATAAACACCATTAAATGATCAGACATTTGATTACAACCAACAGTTTTTAAATTTTTTTTATAACAGGGTTCGGAAAACTAACCTTTTGATGCCGAAAATTTTGAAAGCTAGGAAGCAATGTAATCCTAAAATCTACCCTGAGCACAAGATCCCAAATGAAGTGAGAATAATAATGCAGAAACAACAATAAAAGCGATTGTAAGAGTACAGAAATCGAAAAGTATGAAAATGAAGATATTTTTGAATTTAAAACTGTTTGGCCTTTTAAAACTCTTCAGTTTGCGCGCTGGTCGTCGACGTTAGTCGCAGTCGCCAACCCACTCGGCGATACGCCGAGTCTCCCTTTAGCTCCCCGAGTTTTACAGAATCCCCAGCAATTTGGGTGGTTCAAATGACGGTCCAAGTCGGGCTCGCCAACCTGTTCGGTGAGTCGCCGACTGGACTTTTGGCTCGCCTACTGCTCATTTTCCAACAATTTCAACTTTCCAATTAGCACAATCAACACCCGTTATTCAAAAGCAATATTATAAACATCAAAAACTTGGGTTGCCTCCCAAGAAGTGCCTTATTTAACATCGTGGCACAATGGAGATACCAATTCAAGCTACATTTTTTAGATTGGCCATTGCATTACTTCCGTTGACACTTATTTCGTCACCTGTGCAAAATTACAACAAACAATAAATGGGTTCAACTATAACACTATCAAATTACAAACCCACTTCCAAAAGAGAATTCAATAACACCACTCCCCGGCAGCGGTGCCATTTTGATTAACGTCTCAAACACACCTCATCGAATTCTAGGTGCGAACGATCGTTAAGCAGTTTAAACCCAACAAATGAGTTGGGTCGAATCCCACAGGGAGCGGTACCGTATCAAATTCTATTAGGAAGTAAAGACGTGATTCTAATCAGTTATAGAAGTAGACATTATCGAAATCAAACAAAATAAGTCAAAGGTTTGACAATGAATTTCAGATGGGGGGTTTTGAGATATCAATTAAAAAATACAATAATCACTAAAACAGGGGATTAGACAAGTAGGAATGGATTCTCGGGATGTGATCGATTATAAGCTAATTTCACTATATGGGTAATTGGAGCTTAATAATAAAGTGCTGAATCACTATGGGTAGGATAGACTATAGGTGCAATAGTTTTCTCTCGAACAACTATTACGGTTCAAGCGAGTTCTCTCGAACCTCGACAAGCTTGACACTACAAAACTACCCAAAACCTTAATTTATCTACTCTCTCGAGATAGATAGTTAGGAATGAGTTAAGATTCACTCTCTCGAGTTGAACCCATAACAACCCACACACTACAATCATTAATTGATAACCTTGGTTTTAGAACCTCTCTCTCGAGCAAGCCCAAGACACTAAGCTAAAATTGTATTTGCAACTACAATTCATAAATTACTACTCAGCTATCGATCAAACCCACATTAAAACAACATTTAAATCATTAAACAACAATACCCATAAGCTAATTAAGTAAATAATCACATAATCACACCCCAAGAATTGGGGTTTTATCCAAGTATCATAAAAATATAGAAATTAATACCAAAAACATTCTCCATAATCTGGGTATTGCAATCCAAGTCTTTAAAAAGATCCAAAATGCTAAAAATCAAAGACCCACTTCTAATCTATTTGAAAAACCCTTCAAAGTTGTTCTCCAATGGAAAATTCTAAGAAAACTCTCCCAAAAACCGAAGAATGCTAAAACTAGACTTTAATAATGAAAATCGCACCCTTTGAACTCTTTTAGAATTCAATTTATAGTTTCCCAAATTTCAGCTGCAAGGACCATAAGGCGAGGTAAGTCGAGTGTCGCCGACCAGGTCGGCGATGCGCCAATCACTCCATCTCATCACCGTTTCTCCTTGGCTTTTAGTCCTTAAGTTTCTGTGACTTTAGGCGATCCAGAATGTGTCGCCGATCAAGTCGGCGGTCCGACAATGTCCAAATCCAACACCAAATTGGCTTCTCCCCAGGGCTGGCAGTCTGGAACTTTAGGCGAGCTGAAGTGCCACTCGGCGAGTCGCCAAGTGGCTTAGGCGATTCTCAGCTTTTGTTATCTTCAATCATTTTCATCTTTTTAGTTCCTTTTCGCCCGATAATGTCCTTGCCCTGCCCCTTTTTCCTTCTTTGCTACAAATCAACATTTTAACATCAGTACGGAGCATAAATTAGGCATTTGAGGACAATAAACTATCAAAACGATGCCCTAAATGAGTCAAAATCTCGTACTCATCATGTATACATCAGACTCCATATTTAGCTCACATGGTTTATGTCGGTTAATATTAGCTCCCATAGTCAGACTCTTAGTGCATTGACCAGGTTTTCAGCAGTTACTTCAGTATACAGTTCAACATGTTATCTTCATGATTAGTACTTGGTCAATGCATCCAGTTTATCTTTCTGTTATACTTTAGTACATATCTATATCCTTGTTCAGATTATATCATTTCTCAGTTATGCATTGTTCAACCTATATACTTTGTTTAGCTTAGCCTATCTTATATCCTACATGCTCAGTATATTCTAAGTACTGATGCATACTTTGCGCTACATCGTTTCATGATGTAGGTTCAGGCACTCAGCTTCCAGATCACGCCTAGATCGATTCCTAATTCGACTTTAGCAATATCAACAACGAGTCCTCATAATTTGAGGACAGTAGACATGATTTATATTTCAGTATTTTTTATAAAGTTTTGTTAGAGTTAGTTGGGGGCATGTTCGAGAAACTCAACTAAGTTAGAGGCTTTTCAGACATAGTAGTAGATTCAGCTT
This sequence comes from Solanum etuberosum, assembly GCA_029582245.1. Classification (NCBI taxonomy): domain Eukaryota; kingdom Viridiplantae; phylum Streptophyta; class Magnoliopsida; order Solanales; family Solanaceae; genus Solanum; species Solanum etuberosum. The sequence continues at coordinate 4,159 of JAJONR010010203.1, forward strand.
GAGTTGTTGAGTGGTTATTTCAGTTATCACTAAACTTTAATTATTTCATATATATTCAGACTAGTTGAGGTTTTCCCCATTTCAGATATCCACTATTTTTTGTTTCCTCATAGTACATGATTTACTTAGTCATTTTTTTCAGTATGCTTGTTATATGCGAGACTCAGGATTTACTTGGGGTCACTCGTGATCCTACGTCTCGTGTTACATCTAGGGGTAGCCTCAGGGCGTGACAAACTTGGTATCAGAGCATTTGGTTCAAGAGTCCTAGTGTGTCTGAAAGCCGCACTAAGTAGAGTCTCTTTCATGGGTGTGAAGCACGCCACACCTATGATGGGGAGGCTACGAGGTGTTCTAAGAAAAACTTCCCTTATTTCTTTTCCAGCTCGTGCTATAGAGTATAAACTCTATTTAATCTCCTTCTAACTCCAGCTCTTCGTATTTCAGAAAGTACCTCCCAGAAGAGCTAATGCAAGGAATCATCTAGCAGCTCCAGCAGACCCATTGAATGATCAAGTCACACATTTCGAGTTTAGGGTTGCATTCCAAGTGCTTGCTCAGACCATGACCATCCAGGTCAATCAGCAGGCTGTGGCCCCAGCTCCACTAAAGACTATCACTGCTGCAGGAAGAATTCACAACTTCACTCAGAAGAACCCTCAAGAGTTTCATGGGTCTAAGTCAGAAGAGGATCCACAAGAGTTTCTCAACGACATATAGAAGGTAACATACATTATGGGTGTCACTCTAGTTGATAGTACAAATTTGGACGCGTATCAGTTGAAGGGAGTGGCCTACACTTAGTACCAGCAGTGGAAGGGTAGTAACTCAATGCATGTATGTCGATCTATCTCTTACTTTAAGGCCAGGAAAATGATTTCCAAAGGTATATCTATCATCTTGTTCGGGTTAAGTATTCAAAATCCAAAACCCCAACTCTTGAGTCAGTCCCAGTATTAAATGAGTTTTCAGAAGTATTCCCAAAAGATCTTCCTGGAGTTCCTCCCGAAATGGAAATCGACTTCAGAATAGATCTCCTTCCAGATATATAGCCTGATTCGATTCCTCCTTACAGAATGGGTCCAATTGAGCTTAAGGAATTGGAAGAACAATTGAAAGCCTTCTAGATAAGGGCTTCATCAACTGAACAAAGTCACAATCAAGAATAAGTATCCCATCCCCAGAATTGATGACTTGTTCGACCAACTTCAGGGTGTTAGTTGTTTTTCTAAGATAGACCTCAAATCTGGCTATCATCAGCTCAGAGTCAGAGATAGTGACATCCCGAAGACAGCCTTTAGGACTCGGTATGGTTAGTATGAATTTGTAGTTATGTCTTTTGGACTAACAAATGCTCCTGTAGATTTCATGGAGTTAGTGAACAGGGTGTTTAAACCATATTTTGACTTGTTCATCATTGTATTTATTGATGATATTCTCGTTTATTCTTGGAGTGAGGAAGAGCAAACGACTCATTTGAGAGTTGTTCTACAAACCCTTAAAGATCACCAACTATTCGCTAAGTTTAGAAAAGCTTCTTAGAACTGAAGACCAGGTTGACTACCGCTCCGGTCTTTACTGTACCATAGGGTTCAGACGGTTATTTGGTTTATTTTGATGCATATAGGGTCGACCTCGTTTGTGTATTGATGCAGCAACATAAGGTCATAACTTATGCTTCTAGGCAACTTAAGGTCCATGAGAAGAACTAACCAACTCATTACCTCGATCTTGCAGCCGTACTGTTTGCCTTAAATATTTGGAGACATTACTTGTTTGGTGTTCATGTTGATGTGTTCACAGATCATAAGAGCCTCCAGTATGTGGTCACCCAAAAAGAATTGAATTTTTGTCAGAGGAGATGGCTTGAATTCCTCAAAGACTATGATATGAATGTGCATTACCATCCAGGTAAGGCCAATGTAGTGGATGATACTCTCAACAGAGTGTCTATGGGTAGTGAAGCACATGTTGAGGAAGAAAAGAAAGAGTTAGCCAAAGATGTTCATCGGCTTACTCGCTTAGGTGTTTGCGTTAGAGACCCGTAAGATGGTGGTGTGATAGTTCACAATGGATCAGAATCTTCATCGGTAGCAGAGGTTAAAGAGAAACATAATAGCGATTCTATATTACTTCAGTAGAAAGGTGCAGTTCATCAGCAAAAAGTTAAGGTTTTCTCCCAAGGGGGAGATTGTATACTTCGTTACCAAGGGCGCTTATGTGTTCCAAATGTGGGTGAGGTTAGGAAGCAGATCCTTACGGAAGCCCATAATTAAAGATATTCTATTCATCCGGATGCCACTAATATGTACCGTGATCTACGAGAAATCTATTGATGGAACGACATGAAAAGGGACATCGCAGATTTTGTGGCTACGTGTCCTAACTGTCAGTAGGTTAAAGTAGAACATCAGAAACCAGGAGGTCTAACTCAAGAAATATGCATTCCTATATGGAAGTGGAAGGTGATAAAAATGGACTTTATTACGGGTTTACCTCGTACTCGCAGACAACATGACTCTGTTTGGGTGATAGAGGACAGAGTTACTAAGTCAGCTCACTTCTTGGCTGTCAAAACTACAGATACGGTGGAGGACTGCGACGAACTGTACATCAATGAGATAGTCAGGTTGCATGGGGTTCCCTTGTCTATCATCTCAGATAGAGGTCCTCAGTTTACATCCTATTTCTAGAAGTCGTTTCAGAAAGATCTTGGTACTCAGGTAAATCTCAGTATAGCATTTCATCCATACACAGATGGTCAGGCAGAGCGTACAATTCATACCTTACAGGACATGCTGAGATCTTGCGTGAACGATTTCAAGGGTAGTTGGGATTATCACCTACCTCTCATACAGTTCACCTAAAATAACAACTTCCATTCTAGCATTCAGATGGCCCCTTATGAGGCACTGTATGGGCGTAGATGCAGATCTCTGGTTGGTTGGTTCGAAGTAGGTGAAGGAGCCTTGATTAGTAGAGCCCTATTAGGCATTGCCACAATCACGACCTAGTTGATGGACAGTGGTCCTAATGACGGCCTGTCAGTCCCCTCGTGAGTGGCACTTCGTCAGCTTTAAGTCAGGGTCACTTTTGTATTTTCCCCTATGCATTGGGCACTTTAACTACATCGTTTGATGCCTAAAATACGTCGTTTTACTCAGTCTAAGCATAATAATCTAGTCAGAACCTACCCAGAACCCTCATTCTCCAAAAATCACCCAACTTAGAGCGAAAAGAAAAGGAAAAGTCGACCAGGTATCCCAAGAACAAGCAGAAGTGTTCTTCAAAGTTCAGCCCCAAAATCCAAAAGGATTTCTTCGTAGATTTATTCACCAGGTATGTGAGATTTCACTAGTGGGTTCCTTTCACCCATTAGGTTCGTAGAATTCAGTTAGTTCTTCAGATTTTCATAAATTGTTCAGACCTAGGGTTTTTAGATTTTCAAGATTGATTGTTATTATGGTTCCTTTGATCTAAATAACTTGTGTCTTGGTAATTTAGTATAATTCAATGCATAGCACTCATAACCCCAGATTGTGTAAATTTATCCTAGTTCATGAATTATACTTGCTAGGCCACCAAACAAAAATTCATGTTTCAGATTTTGAATTCCATTTTATCAGTATATAAATGTTGCATTCTGAGTTATCATGTCAGTTTTTTAGCGATTCAGTACTTAGTGCATTTTAGCTTCATGAATATTCATATGGGAGTAGACTTAGCACTGAGTTGGACTAGGTTTCAACGTACCCTCAAAGTCCCAAGACTACGTGCCCGCGTAGGTTTATAAGTCTCCTATATTGGGCATTAGTTTTAGTGATCATGCCACAGTCATGCCTCTATATCCCTGGAAAGGTATATCGGGTCCTCTCAATGAGTTGTATACATCGGACTCCACGTTTAGCTCACGTGGTTTATGTCGGTTAATTGTAGCTCCCACAGTCAGACTCTTAGTGCATTGACCTGGCTTTCAGCAGTTACTACAGTATACAGTTAAACATGTTATCTTCATGATTTGTACTTGGTCATTGCATCCAGTTTTTCTTTCAGTTATACGTCAGTACATATCTATATCCTTGTTCAGATTATATCATTGCTCAGTTATGCATTGTTCAACTTATATATTTTTTCAACTTAGCATATCTATATCCTGCATGCTCAGTACATTCCAAGTACTGATGCATACTTTGCGCTACATCATTTCATGATGTAGGTTCAGGGACTCACCTTCTAGATCACACTTAGATCGATTCTCGATTCGACTTAAGCAGATTCAGTGGTGAGTCCTCATACTTCGAGGATAATAGACATACTTTACGTTTCAGTCTTCTTTTTTTTAGTTTTGTTAGAGTTAGCTGGGGGCATTTCCCAGCAACTCAACTCAGTTAGAGGCATTCACTGTTTTTAGCTTCCGCATAGTACATGATTTACTTAGTCATTTTTTTCAATATGCTTGTTATATGCCAAACTCAGGGTTAACTTGGGGTCACTCGTGATCCTAGGTCTCGTGTTACGTCTAGGGGGTGGCCTCGGGGCGTGACATTTTCTTTGAAAAACATCACTGTAGTTAAAAAGGTACATAGCTTAACAGATCAACATGCACTCATATGAGGATTTACAGTATTAGATTCATGCTCAAACACTTAAAAGCTTTCACCAAGTCCATCATACAACATTATTTCAAGATTGAGTTCCTCTAGGGAATTGTATGTTCTAGATGATTGAATCCTTTATGGTTTAAGAATAGGGAAAATAAGCATCTTAAGATGAAGACATGCATTTCTCCAGCTATGGTCTCCAAGTTAATTCTTCAACTTTCTTCTCTAATTTATTCTTTGCAGCATGAAGCGCACCAGTCTCCCTTGCAGAAACCAGTTAGAATGGAACTCCAAAAAAAAATGAAACTGGGGATTTCCCTAGAAGATATTAATTATTGAATGTAACATAAGTTGGCACTGAAATGTGAGATAAATCAAAAAAATATCATTGAAACTTATCTGTCTTGCACAACAATTCATGGATCGCCTTGGCCGTAGGGGAATTCGACAAAATGCAACTCTAGCAGCATGGTATTATGACTTATGTACTCAAAGACTCCAACTGGCTGCAAAAAATGAGTCCCTAATTTTTACTAAGAGACAAATTTCCAGTTGTGTACTATAGCTTGCAAGTTCTTAAAGGCAGTCCAATTACTTAAATGCTTATTAGACGTTAATGCCGATCCCCTTCAAAGTACGAATGGTCTAAAGCATGAAAGAGAATTTAGAGGTCTAAATTTGATGTACGCATGAGCAGTGAGAATCATAACTGCAGTTAGTTTCTACAAGATTTAAGCATAGAGTAATCTAATACATTTATGAGAAATTTAAGCTCATAATACAGACTCTAATAGAGGTTGTAAAATCTCTGGATCTGTTGGAATGTATGCGTCCACTAGTGATCACTGGACCAGGTCCCTTGACAAAATTAAAGTGCCGAAAATAAATAGCACAAAGTAAATCAGGCACAAGAGTTTTACATGGAAACCTCCTTGCTCAAGGGAGTAAAATCACGACTTGTCACACTGGATTTTCAAATGTTTTCACTAATCTCAAGCAAAAGTGAAGACATATTTCAACCACAACAATAAGACTAAACTCTTAATCTCACACTAAGTAATACCTCCATTACTTACGGAGCCAAAGCAATGCATCCATTGCCCACTATATCAACTACCACAAATTAATATAGACTTCAACACCTAAGACACACAATTAGCTCTAACTGTGTTCTTTCAACAATACAAATAAAGGTTTTGAAACGTTTCTTTATGAAAGTGAAAAAAATCCTACAAGTTTAGCACAATACAAGTACTCAAAAACATCAGCAGATAAAGATTGCTCTTCTTTGGTTTATCAGGTCCTTTGTTGAGTATGAGAAGTGTTCTTCCTTAAAGATGGCTTCTTCTTTGTAAGCTTATGAATTTTCATAAATTAAAATCTTTTTTTGCCAAATCTTGGTTTGTGTCTTGTGAGAAGAGACTATATCAAATGGACACAAACCCCTTGGGACGACAACATTAGCTGAGAGCCTGTTTCTCTGAAAAGCTGTGCACTAACCATGTCAGATGTGACAACTTTTAGACAGCTGTCTTTCATCTTCTTCATGTATGAAGTCTTTCCAGGACCAGGTCCCTTGCAGTGTGTTCTTTATGAGTTCTTGAAAAAACTCTTTAGCTCTCTCTCTTTTTGAATGAATAATGTTATTTGTTTATTATTTTATATATCAATCACCAACAATAGTTTTGACCACTGAAACAAGAAAACCTCGTCCGCCCTTCCTATTGGTGAAATATACTGCACTTTTCACCAACCAACCTGACAAGACAACTTTACAGTTGTACACCATTTTGAATCTGGACGAGAGCACTCTGCCAGGGATGGGTCCCTGCATTTGTGAGGATCATCAAAACACCTACAATATATCATTTTCCCCTTTTTGATGATGACACACAAATATTCCTCACGCTGAGTTTATTCATTCATTTTCCCTGTCGTCAGTCCCAATACAAGAAGAGCCTTTCCTGGATCTGGTCCCTTGTTAGATCCCTAAGTTTTTTAAATCATCAAAACAGAACATCAGCTCCAAAATAACATTTTACCCCCTTTTTGATGATAACAAACTTAGTCACCTTCTTCCCCCTTTCACCAGTACCCCTATTAGCATGACTCTTTAGGTAACTGGATTGGACCCTTTTTTTTCATAATTCCTGACGTTTGTTAAATCATCAAAACTTCACATCAGCAACAAAATAGCATTTTCTCCCTTTTTTATGATAACAAACTTGTTCAACTTCTTCCCCCTATCGGCATGACCATATCCTCTTCAAGTAACTAGCATTGATTCCTCCTATCAGCAACATGACCATGTCCTCTTCAAGTACCTAACGTTGATCTCATACCTTAACATTTTCCCCCTTTTGACATCATAAAAAAGGGTTAAAGCAGTAGACCAAGGTGAAAGAAATGTAGTTCAAGCAAATTCATGGACACTTGGGAAACACTGAGCATGAGTAAAAATGCATAAAGTAATGAGACAATTCAATAGAAACAAGCGGTTTTTCATTCATAAATAAAAAATTAGCAATCAAAGAATTGCACATATTATTACCAATGAGAACTAGGACAATACCCACTGAGTGTCGATGGAAAAAGAGGAGGACTGACACAGGAATTTAGGAAGAGAGGGGATGGCTTAGGATCAAGGGATTAAATGAATAGGATTAGTAGAGCATATCCCTTTAATATGGTTTTTCAAAAGTCTCTATTAAAGTTCAGCATTCTTTGCTGCCCGGGCTTCATTTTGTCTTCTCAACCTGGTCCCTCTAATTGTGCTGTTTCAGAAGCTGAGCCTTCACACAAACTATTTTAGTATCCCGGTTAGCAAGATCAACTGTCATAGCTTCAAACGCAAGCCTGAGTTTCTCATGAAAGAAATATTGGTAAACTCAAACTTACTCAAGGCCTCCGAGATGAATAGATCAATAACTGAGGAACTGTTTCATTTTTTTTCAAAGTCAGACACCCTCCCATTTAGAATACTTTGAGTTCTCAGAATATCAACCCTTTCCTTTTTGAGCATTATCTTTTCCACCTTCTTCTTTTTTCTTACTGAACCTGGTCCCTCTTTACACTAAAAAATTTCTTCATCGGAATATTCTCCAGTAGGAACAAAGGGTTTAAGCATTTGAAGTGCTTTTGAGAAAAGAGAAAAGAGGGTTTTGAAAATTTCTGATTTTTTGGAAGGGGATTTGAATTTTCTAGGGAGATGGAAAGAAATATGGAGTATAAAGGAAGTGAAGAGGTGTATTATGTGAAAGAAAGTGTCATTTTGGTATTCAAATGATGGGACAATGGTTAGATACCTGAATGACATACATGTGGCAATTGCAACAGTTCTCATGCATAATTCAAATACAATGTTAATAGTGCTAACCATTGAGAACGGTCCAAGTCCCTCTCTGTAATTTGAATGTACTTGCCTTGATCTGTCATGACCTCCCTTTTCCTTCAATAATTCTGCCATGTGTGTATACCTACAAAAGGTATAAGACTGAATTTACTAAAACATACATAATTGAAAAACAAGGATACCTTCTCCCTTTGCATAGTCATGATAGGGTTGATTGCTTCAGGCGAGATCCATTCAATCACGTTTCAGCATCCCCAAGTTAAGTTTGATTATTTCGGCCAGGTCTTCTAACAACTTCAAGTTGTTGTTTGATCCACAATAGTTGAGCACATCAAGTTGCACCTGCTAAATACTCTGCCTCAGTTGTTGAAAGAGCAACTGAATCTTGCCTTTTAGTTCCCTATGAATGAGAGATTAGCCTACAAAATAAGCCATTCCTGAGGTACTCTTTCTATCAACTTGATACCCAGCGTAATCAGCATCACCATATTCCTCCAAATCAAAAAGTATCCCGATGAACAGAATAGGAGCAGGTCCTGCAAGCCCTTCAGATATCTGAGGATTGTTTTTGCTGCTTCAGGTGAGATTCCTTTTGAGTTGCCCAAAATCTAGCACACATCCCCACGCTGAAAATAATGGTTGGCCTGCTTGCAGTTAGATAGAGGAGAGAGCCAATGATTCCTCTATACATAGTCTCATTCACATCCATGCTTTCTTCATCACACTGTCAAGTTTGGTACTAGCACTCATGGGTGTATTAATTATTTTGGCCTCATGCATGTTTAACTTTTTCTTGTGATAATCCCATGTTCATTCAGCTTGTTTCTAAACACCCACCTAATCCCAATAATAGTTCTGTTAAGTGGTTTGGGGACAAGGTACCACACTTTACTTCTTTCAAACTGGTGAAGTTCCTCCTGCATTGAGTTCACCCAGTCAGCATCCTTTAGAGTCTCTTTGATATTCTTTGGTTCAACAGTGGAGAAGAAAGCTTAAAGTGCAACTAGATTTCTTGTCTTTGATCTAGTATGTATTCTGAATTCAAGAGGAGGGACAAGATTATCCATAGGATGAGAAGACTGATGTTTCCACCCTTATTTCCGCGTAGCCTCTTCGCTCATTTCAGAATCTCGTTCACCTTTGTCAGCAACATCTGAAGTAATGGAAGGACCGGGTCCTTGTGCAGGTTTTATATTATTTTCATCATTCGGACCCTTTACTCAGTCAAGTCTTGCATAAGACTGTCTCTTTGAATTTGCATCAACTCTTCAAGTTCAACGTCAACCCTGTCTTCTAGGTTGTTCATTTCGGATTTACCAAAGATAACATGCACACTTTCCTCTATGCACAGAGTTCTTTTGTTGTAGACTCTATATGCTTGTTTGTCGAAGAGTACCCCACAAAAACTCGTTCATCACTCTTTCAATTGAATTTGACAAGATCATCCTTTACGTTGTTTAGCACAAAACACTTGCAGCCAAGAGCCTTCAAATTACTAAGTGATGGATTCCTTCCATTCAACAGCGCATATGGAGTCTTCTTGAGCACTAATTTGATGAGACACCTGATTGTAACATAGAAGGATGTGTTTACCGCTTCTGCCCAGAAATTCATTGCAAGACCTGAATCAATGAGCATGGTTCTGGCAATGTCCACCAAGGTTCTATTCTTTCTCTCGACAGCTCCATTTGGCTGAGGGGTTCTGGGAGCAGAAAATTTGTTGTGGATTTCGTGGTCAGCACAAAAGCCTTCGATTTAGGCATTTTTGAATTTTGTATCATGGTTTCATCTGATTTCTGCAATCTTGCAGTCTAGTTTCATCTGAATCCCTTTTGCAAAGATTATCAACACATTAGCAGTTTCATCCTTGCTTCGCAGAAACATGGTCCAGGTGAACCTGGAAAAAATTATCCACTATTACTAAAATGTACTTCTTGCCACCTCTACTCCGGTTTCTCACAGGACCACACAAGTCCATGTGAAATAATTCTAGAGGCCTGGTTGTGGTAACACCCTTCTTCTTCTTGAAAGATGATCTCGTTTGCTTTCCTCCTACGCAGGCATAGCAAATTTTATTTTCTGCAAATTTTAAGTTTAGCGAACCACGCACCAGGTCCCCAAATCCAGTTTTTTCAACAGTGATGAACTTACATGCCCCAACCTTCTATGCCACAAATCAGCATTATCACCTTGAGCACTTAAACATGGGAGTTTATCACCTCGTATTGAGTCAAGGTCACCGCATACATGTTCTTGAGCCATTTAGTCATTAAAATGACTTCCTTCGAAATTAGATTTGTAACAAAGCACTTGTTGGACACAAATCTTACTTCATTCCCTTTATCACAAATCTGAGACACACTGAGCAAGTTATATTTTAACCCATTCACGTAATAAACATTATCTATAGAGTGTTCCACAGATCTCCCAATACTTTCGATACCAAGAATAAATCCTTTCTTACCGTTTCCAGAAGACACACCACCACCTTGATGTGCTTCTAGAGAGAGGAAGTTATGAGTTTATCCAGTCATACTGTCCATGAACAAGCATTGATTGCTTTCTCCCTTCTGCAAAAAGAATCACCTGTTAGATTTATGAGTCTACTTAAGATGGAGTTTCCAATAACTATCGAGAGGCTTGATGAGAAACCTTCCAGTCCATGATGGTAAAGTGTTCTTACTGAAATGATATATAGGACCAGGTGCCTTCCTTTTCTCATATTTAAAGAAGCTTGCTTGATTTTCTTTGGTCTTTTTCAAGGATTCAAAGTTTCTTTTCAGGTGACCATTTCTGCCACAGTGAGTGCATAACAAGTTATCAGAATTAGAGACGTACTTGCTATGAGGGTTATAGAGGGGTTTTATCTTTTGACAACCTAAACCCTTACCACTGTTGATTTCTGATTTTCCAAGTTAGAAAAAACCTTTGAAGACTCAGTGCATTTCAAAGATTGATTTAGCTCTTCTTTAGGTTGACTTAAGTCCTTTACTAGCTGTCAGTTTCTTTCAAGGGCGGCAACTAGTTTAGACTCAGAAATTCTTAGACTCTTCTCTATATCAAACTTAAAGCTACTGAGCTTCCTTTTTCCATTCTCAGAGGTTTCTGGTTCTTTCTTATGTTGACAACCCTCAGTCTCCAGAATACTTGGCATAACATTCATTTCAGACATCTGAGAAATAAGGGCTGACTTTTCAGCTGGACAAAGATCCAGGTTTTCACTTAAGACCTTTTTTTCATTCGTTAATTCATCAACAGAGCCGATTAGCACAATGGTAAGTTTTCTCAACCTTTTAATGTAAAAGGTGTCTATTTCACCCTTAAGTTCAAGAAGTGTTACCTCATCCTTGTCGTCTTCATCGTCAGTCTTTTCCATCAACGAGTAGATGGAGTTGAATAAGTCCTCATCATCCTTGACTGCCATCATAGAGAAATCTTCATGGTGTTCTCCCTCTTTAGAATCACTAGAGAGGTTTCCCCATGCAACAAAGGCCTTCTTCACCACTTGATCAAAATTAGCCTTTCTCTTAGCATGGTCAGGGACCTGATCCCTTCGCCTTTCTTTGAAGTCTTCAATTCATGCTTATGGATCTGACAGTCTCTCATAAAGTTCCCTTGTTTTCCGAACTTATGACAGAAATCGTTTGCATTTGCTGGTCTGCTGGAGTTACCCTTCTTTTGAAACCCTCCATCTTTTTGACTAATTTTTGAAACCTTTTTGTCAAATAAGTCATCTCTTCTTCATTTTCGGAAGAATCATTTTGAGATACCTTTAGCGCTACTGACTTCTCCTTCTTTCCTTCCCTCTTGGATGAATCTTGTAGTTTGTTTAACTCATAGGTCTGTAAGTTTCCGATTAGCTCATCCATTGCGAGAATCTTCAGATCTCTGGCCTCAGTAATTGCATTCACCTTGCTTTCCCATGACTTGGTAAGAACTCGAAGAATTTTTCGAACCTAATTGCTTGGATGAATGGGCTCACCAAGACACATAAGTTCATTATTGATAGAGGTAAATCTGGAGTGCATCTCGTGCATAGTTCCACCCTCCTTCATGCTGAAAATATTGAGTTGTCAGCATGTAAACCTTTGATTCCTTGACTTGAGTTGTTCCTTCATGGGCTGTCTTTTAGCAGTCCCAAATTTCTTTGGCAGTCTCACATGCAGAAATCCTGTTATATTCATTTGCTCCGATTTCACAGACCAACAACTTCTTTACTTTGTAGTTTTTCTCAATTTTTTTCCTGTCTGCTTCATCGTACTCTCTTCTAGACTTGGGAACCTCCGCAGTTAGATCTCCTTCCTTCACGTCCTTGGTAGGAATGTAAGGACCATCAAGCACCACATCACATCTTGCTATCTTCTACCATAATATAATCGTGCATTCTGGTCTTCCACCACCCGTAGTGCTGGCCGTTGAAACGAGGAGGATGTGTGGTAGATTGACCTTCTTCAAGACTTGGTGGAGCCGCCATTCCTTCAGGATATTTTCTCTTGGTGTTAAACAAACAGAGAGCCCCTGCTCTGATACTAACTGTTGGAATGTATGCGTCCATCAGTGATTACTGGACAAGCCCCTTGACAGAATTAAAGTGCGGAGAATAAATAGCACAAAGTAAATCAGGCACAAGAGTTTTACGTAGAAACCTCCTTGCTTAAGGGAGTAAAACCACGACTTGTCACATAGGATTTTCAACTATTTTCACTAATCTCAAGCAAAAGTGAATACAAATTTCAACAACAACAATGAGACTAAACACTTAATCTCACACTAAGTAATACCTCTATTACTTGCTGAGCCAAAGCAATGCATACATTGCCCACTATATTAACTACCATGAATTATTATAGACTTCAACAAGTAAGACATACAATTAACTCAAACTATTTTCCTACAACAATACACACAAAGGTTTTGAAACGTTTCTTTATGAAGGTGAAATGAATCCTACAAGTTTAGCACAATACAAGCACTCAACAACACCAGCAGATAAAGGTTGCTCTTCTTTGGTTTATCAGGTCCTTTGTTGAGTATGATAAGTGTTCTTCCTAGAAGATGGCTTCTTCTTTGAAAGCTTATGAATTTCAGAAATTCAAATCTTTTTTTGCCAAATCTTGGTTTGTGTCTTGTGAGAAGAGACCATATCAAATGGACACAAACACCCTTGGGACGACACCATTGGCTGAGATCCTGCTTCTCTGAAAAGCTATGCACCAACCATGTTAGATGTGACAGCTTTTAGACAGCTGTCATTTCATCTTCTTCATGTACGCAGTCTTTCCAGTTTAGGTCCCTTACAATGTGTTCTTTGTGAGTTCTTGAAAAGACTTGCTAGCTCTCTCTCTTTTTGAATGAATAATGTTGTTTGTTTATTGTTTTATATATCAATCACCAACAAGAGTTTTGACCACTGAAACAAACAACCTCGTCCGCCCTTCCTATTTGTGAAGTACGCTGCACCTTTCACCAAAAAACCTGACAAGACAGCTTTACAGTTGTACACCATTTAGAATTTGGATGAGAGCACTCTGCCAGGGACCAGGTCCCTACATTTGTGAGGATCATCCAAACACCTAGAATATAACATTTTCCCCCTTTTTGATGATGACACACAAATATTCATCACCCTGAGTTTATTCATTCATTTCCGTTGTCGTCAGTCCCAATACTTGAAGACTATTTCCTTGATCTGGTCCCTTCTTAGATCTCTAATTTTGTTAAATCATCAAAACTTAACATCAGCTCCAAAATAACTGGATCAATAAAGAGGAGTTGAATAGTGATATATCTACCATCTTAAGTTTCCGTAGTTCCTCACCAGTGACTCTAGCTCTCCAAGCACATTGAGTGGTAATAACAGCTCTCTTGAGGTTCTTGTATTTCAATCGGGCCAAGAATGCACCAGAATGACTTAGTACATATAGCATGAGGATCATCATAAAGTGTGAATCTGAGCTTTCAAGGCATTAAGTTAATAAACAGGTAGAGCAATAGCAGCAAGGATAAATATTCCAAATAGTATGTTGATCTTAAATTAGAAATTTTTTTCAAGATTTCAAAGAATTATTCTTCCATTACAAAAAGTTTACCTGAATGATAATGGCAGCTTTTTTCTGCCTCTGAAATCGTACTTCATTGCGTGCATCCATTCCATGCATTCCTGTCTGAATTGAAATGGAAGCGAAGCACAATTCTTTGTAACCCTTCCTAGCAAGATGCATGCACATGTCTATCTGGATCTTCAGACAAGCTGCTTTTGTCCGCAAGCTCTCATATACACGCCAAGCAAGTTCTCCTGTAACAATGAGAAATAAAAACATTGATAGATTTTAATCTACGAACCCAAAAGCCAAGCGTATATCAAATGAAATACCTCTGCACATCGATTGTATCCTTATTTCCAACTGACGTAACAATGTAAAATTTCTTTGAGCCATGTGAGAACGAACTTCCCTCTGAATGATGCTCGCCGATCTCCCTAACACCTTTGTCTTGCGACTGTCTAGCTCTGCCATCTTCCCAACCCTTAGAAACACTTTTGTTTTACCAATCTGCAAAGGCAAAATGGACAAATGATTGGCTTTCGTGATGCCTCCTCCACACGGAAGACATCTTACAAATGAAATCCAGAGGGATTCTGCTTAGCCTTTTTAGATCATTAAAAGAATGAAATATTCTACATTTGACTTAAGTAAAAAGACAAGGAAAGTATGAAATATGTTCCATACATTAAAGATGATGATTGTGATTTTTAAAGCCAACATCTTCTGCATATGATTATAGAACAAGAACCAAAAGAACTTTGGGAAGATGATGAAAAAAATACTATACTTATGAAACGGATAAACACTATCATGATCAGTAAATACTCAAAACTATAAAATTTCAAAAACTAAAAAAATTCATAGTACATCCATGAAATTACAAAGAAATATAAGAAAGGTGAGCATATAATACAACTGAACAATCTAACCAATAATACCCAGAATATAGAAATGCTAAGAAAGAAAGGAATTACACGTCGCAATGAGACGAGGCCACCAGAAAGGTGAAAGAATTTACAGATTTACTATTCACCAAATACCCGAGCTGCCAAAAGCCCGATAGGATTCAGGTGTGCAACAAATGCACAATGGAACCACTGAAATTCTTTAAACATTTTACTGAATGAAGAATCATCATATCATCATATATTATTATCATCATTATCGTATATATATATATATATATATATATATTACTAGGTTATGCACACTAGATTATTTTCCAACCCATTACCATTAATAGGTATAATACAAAAGTACCTCCTAAACTATGACTGAAATCTCGGTGACACACCTAAACATAACAAGGGTCGTATTACCCCCTAAACTATTTTAAAATTGAATCGACACACCCCAATAACTTACGTGGCAGAGAGAGTGTGCACACTATCTTGAGGGCAAGTGAAGACCGAAAAAACTACACATGTCCTTTATGAAATGATCTATTTACAATTAGTTAGTACAGATAATTATTGATATTAAAATTTAGAGAAAATAGCAAAATCTCCTCAACCTATATTTGGATTTTCAACTACATACTTCAATTTCACGGGTGTCCTATTACCTCCTTGAATATTTTAAAATGAAATAAATAACCCCTTAAAATGTCAAAAAAAGTTTTGTATCTTGTGGTGAAACAAATGCTCTTTACACGTGTATTTCCTCGATTATTTTTAAAAAATAAATAATTTCTCTTTCTTCATCATTTCTTCTTCAATCATTTTCTTTCCTAAATTTTGTGAAAACGTCAATATGGGGAAAATATTGTGGGATACATTGGTGGTTATTTCATGCTTATTATATCTTCCTCGTGGGAATGTGAATTCACCACTGCTGCCATCCTTTCTACCGCCACCAAAGTTCAAGAATTCGCTGCAAGCACCACCTCTACCTTTGCTTTTATCACCTTCCTCTCCTACACCATTAGCTCCTCCACCTTGTCCTAAAACAAATCTTGAAAAAGCAAACATCACACCATTACCAAGATCACCATAAATCTAATTAAGCTACCCACTTAAGGAAAACAAGCTTAATTGGGGAAAGAGATTTGGTTAATGTTTATGGATATTGCGCAGTCTTGTGAGTTTGTGCGATGGGTGCGACGATCCAAAATTGGATGTGATGACACTTGACTTATCCAAAAAAGAAAAGTTAACATGAAACCTAAACAATACGATAGAAATGCAGAATATAAACTATCAATAACATAAATGCGGATAACTTAGTCAATCTCATAAATACCCCTAAAACCTGGTTTTCGCACGTACAAGACACTAATGTATTACAACTGAATCGAAAGAAAATACAAAACTCAATGTTCTTGTTTCTAGAGTAGCATAAGAACATAATAAATGAACATGAGGGTCTTCTGAGATGACAAGCAACTTATCACTACCCAAAGTATACCCTAGGCGTAACATGACGTATAGGATCCCGAGAGACCCCACACAAGCCACTGAGTATGCATAAACAAGATAATAGAAAATTGAGATATTTTAAAAGGCAATTCATAGCATAAAAAGTTTTGTAAAAACAAAACAGAAGTCTAAATAGTCTCAAAATCCATCTATTACATCAAGAGTGACCGGGACATAACCCTGGCATCACGTACAACATCTGGAAAGTAAAGACTGAAAGAAAATAATAGGTTCGATCCTCGGAACATGAGGACTCAACACTACTCAATATAACCCAAGGTGACATCTAGCCACGGGGATGCGGAATCAAAGCGTCGGATCCTACATTTGAGAATAATATAGGCTAGAGTATGCGCGATGAGTTGGAAATTTTGACTCATTGAAGGTTTATTTTTCATGAATTAGTGTCCTCAATGCCTATTTTGTATTCATAACTAATATTAAATTGTTTGTGCAGCCATCAAGATTTATGAACAAGGCAAGGACATTACATTGCGAAAAGAAGCACAAAAAAATATAATAAGTGGTTAAAGTTGAGGAAAAGAAAGGTTGGAGCTCGCAAAAGTCACTCGGCGACTCGTCGAGTGAGTCGTTAGATCACCAAAAGATCCAGCAACTTTGGCTCATGAGTCAAACCAACTCGGTGAACTAAAGTTAAAAAGGGCACATCACTGAATGAAACGGCGATCTCAACTTTGATCGCCTAAATGATCAAAATAACTGGAGAAAGGGATCAAGTCCAATCAGCGAGAGAGATTTCAAAAAGCGAGTCACCAAAGTTATTAGGCGATGTCCATCGGGTTCACAAATTGAGAAGTCAAGAATTCAAAAGTTAAAATAATTTTTTTTGCAATAAGGCCCACCTATCGGTGGATTGCAGAGTCATTCGACAAACCTGACTTATTCCGCCAGTTGGTCTCGAGGTGAAATATTTGGAATTTCTTGGAAACATATAATTTGGTTTTTGAATAGAGAAAAAAGTGACTTTTACAGTATTGAATATTTTACTAGAAGAAACTTCTATTCTCTTGTGGATTTTGAGCTAAAATATTGATGTTTGAGGGTTTTAGTCTTAATTTTGGAATTGAGTATTGATGATTTTGGCATCCTGATGGAACATCTTTTCGTAACTCTTACTTACTTTTTACTATGTTTGGCTAAACCCCCTTAACTTAGGGTGTGACTATGTAATCGAATACACAAATTAACTTATGGGTATTGTTAATTGATAGATTTAATGTTGTTTTGAAATGGGTTCAGTTATTTACTCATGTTTTCATTTATGGATTGAAGTTACAAATTCAGTTCAAACTTTAACTCTTTATGCTTGCTTGTGAAAGATGCTTAGGGTGGAGTATATATTTGATAGTTGTATTGACTCTTGTCTTTACAACCCAACTTAATGAAGTGGGTTAAGTTAAGGAATTGGGATGCTTCACATCGTTAAGATTTTTAAGGTTCAAAAGAACTTGCTTGAAACATAATAGCAAATTGAAAAAATGGTTGTTATATTTACAATCCATCCTACCCATTGAGATTCAACGACTTAAAGCAATTAGTCACTCGGCGAGTCGCCTAGTATGATTGGTGAGCTCAACCGAGCTCACCCATTGCAGCTGAAGAATGGCTGAGGCCCCTGTTACTTTCGGTAGGATGAGACCCATTCGGCGTATTGCCGAATCCTTTCAGAGACGTTAGTCAAGCCCACTGAACTTCTTGTGCACAGCCTCCTTTCTTTTAAACTTTTAAATTCAACTTTTGTTCTTTTTAATTGAAATTTTCTATTCATCTACTCATCCATTGAACTTTAGTCTATATTTCATTTGAATTGCATCTCGTAAGTGAAGTGTCTTCGTGATTCCTCTACAATCCCATGTAGTGGGTTTATTGTTTCTTAGTTAAATTTTGTTCCATGAATTGTTAAATTTTAATCGAGCATGTTGAATCAATCATTTGGGTCTGTATGTTTATGTTTCTCTTGTTAGATGATGAAATTATGGGTTCTGATTGTTGAGTAGTGCGTGTGTGAAGTATAAGTAGCCTGAATTCGACTAAATGACTTGAATTTACCCGATGATGGATTGGGTGACATCGTTCTTAAGGGAGAAATCGTTGTTTGGTTGAATTAACGTTAATTGGGGGAAGTCTGAGTACCTCGACTTGTGAATTCATCTTTGGTAGTTGTGAATTGTATGTGAATGTGTCTAAATTTGTGATTCGTGGGATGTTGTTCATGAATTTATACGGAGGTTGGGGAGGTGATGAGTTTGGTCATTTTGGCGAACTTCGTCGAGCTCACCGAATTGACTCGGCGCATCGCCAAAAGCCTTCCCCATACCCTTCTAACCTAGAATTTTACCCCTTTTCACTGTAATATTCAGAGATGCCCCCTTTCCCTGCTATTTTTTGTGATTTTTGTTTCCTACTTTATTCAGTAACCTTTCACGAACAATTCTTTCTCGTTTGTAAGCATTTATAGGTATGGCTCGACCTTAGCTCCCAGCTAAGCGTGTGTTTAATGAGGATTGTCCTCCACCTCAGAGGAGACCCAAGCCATAGGTCCCACAACCACGCAAGAAAGAAAAGGGGTTTGTTATTTCAGTGGAAGTTTAACATCCCCAAACACCTCGTCGTAAAACTTTACATGCGACTTGTAAAGGTAAATAAAAGGTGGTATATAATACAAGCCTGAATGAATGTGTGGACATTGATTCAATAAAGTTCACCTCCTCTGAGTCAGAGAAATAATAGGTTGAGGGGTTCGGGACTCCAATCCACACTCCAGTAACTGAAGCTGAGTTAGCCAAGAGGAAGCCGTAGGAGTTGCACTCTAAAGCATCCCATGACTCAATGGCTCTTCCACAGGCACAACATGTACCCCCCTGTTCTGGCTAATCCTCCTCGGTCAATGAATTGTCTAAAGGCTGATGGGTTGTGGACCATACTTGAGGAGTAAAGGTAGTCCACAGATGGAATAGTGGATATGTGTAACACCCTGACTTTTCGGAATTCTAATTTAACTCGTACCTTCGTGGAAAAACAAAGAGGGTGAGTAATAAATTAAGAATTACGTGGTATGTCATATTTGAAGTGTTCAAGGGTTGTATCTCAAGTTTTTAGGTTAGGTAAGTTGCAAAATAAAAGTTGGCGAAAGTTATCGTAAGTTTCTTTTAAAATATTTCTCTGAAATTTAGGTCAAATGTCTCGGATGTTTTCTCCCAATCTATAAAGAGTTATGGGGCCTACAACCTAGCAAATCGAAGGTCTACGAGTCTAGTTTCCAACGCATCAAATCGTTCATAGAGAGATATTCACGTTTTCGTGAGACTGCACAAGCAGGCACGTGAGGTGGGTCCCCTAGGTCGGTGGAACTCTTTATATATCTTCTTCTTCAACTTTTCTTCATTTTTTTCAGTAAATAACCAAAAAACATAGAAAATTCACTTCTAGGATCAACCAAATTATATATTTTCTCGACTTAATTCCTTGACAAAAGTTATTCTACTCGTTGAGCTCGTCATCATGGTATAATTTGTTTTATCAATTTCATAGCATATCATACTTTGGTGTTGGGACATTAAGGGTTTGGACATACTTTAAGGTTTTGAGGTGTATTACAAACTTAAGATCAAGGTAAGACCCTTCTTTCATCGACTATATTTTTGATAAGCCGCAAATAGCAATTTGCGATGGAAATACATATCTTTTATCGGATTATCGTGGTATCTTCTATTTTTGTGGGTTGATTATGGTCCTGCCTTGTTGTAGTAGCGAGGGGGGCTGTGAGTAAAAGTCATTAGGCCACGTGAATTCAGCGAAAAAGGTATGTTAAGGCTATTC
>JAJONR010010204.1:0-20339 GCA_029582245.1 Solanum etuberosum
TAAGCTCATCCCAAGAAGTAATGGAATTCCTTGGGAGATCATCTAGCCACTTGGTAGCCTCTCCCATCAAAGAAAATGAAAATAATCGAAGACGAACCGATTCTTGAGAAATGTTCTTGAATGAGAACGGTCCACAAACGTCAACGAAATTCCAAATGTGCTCATGGGGATCCTCATGAGCCATCTCTCCAAACAATCCTTTCATTTAAAACCTTGAATACTATCCCTTAACGTCATCATTTTTTACGGGGGAAAGTATCTCACATAGAAAGCTACGATAAGCTCATCCCAAGAAGTAATGGAATTCCTTGGGAGATCATCTAGCCACTTGGTAGCCTCTCCCATCAAAGAAAATGAAAATAATCGAAGACGAACCGATTCTTGAGAAATGTTCTTGAATGAGAACGGTCCACAAACGTCAACGAAATTCCAAATGTGCTCATGGGGATCCTCATGAGCCATCTCTCCAAACAATCCTTTCATTTAAAACCTTGAATACTATCCCTTAACGTCATCATTTTTTACGGGGGAAAGTATCTCACATAGAAAGCTACGATAAGCTCATCCCAAGAAGTAATGGAATTCCTTGGGAGATCATCTAGCCACTTGGTAGCCTCTCCCATCAAAGAAAATGAAAATAATCGAAGACGAACCGATTCTTGAGAAATGTTCTTGAATGAGAACGGTCCACAAACGTCAACGAAATTCCAAATGTGCTCATGGGGATCCTCATGAGCCATCCCTCCAAACAATCCTTTCATTTTTAGGAGCTGAAACATTGTGCTAGTGACATGAAAAACAACGTTCCCTTCAGCATGAGGTAGACGTATAGCCCCGACACCACCCAATTGGATAGGGTCGTTAACATCGTTCAAATTCCCTATATCGTCTTAGTGGCCAACTTGGCTACCATTGCTCCCATTCACGCTCATTTCTTCTTCTGTTCAACACAGCCAACACAAACACAATCAAAGTAAGTCGATTCAACAATAACACAAAAAGATCACAATTCAAACTTCAATAATAGAATTCTAAACACCACTACCCGGCAGCGGTGCCATTTTGATTAACGCTCAGATTACACCTCTTCCAATTCTAGGTGCAAAGACGATCGTTATTCAGTATAAAACCCAACGAAGAGTTGGTTCGAACCCACAGGGAGAGGTACAATTGTTCGAATTCAGTTATGAAGTACAAATGTGGTCTAATTAGTTATTGGAATATACATTATCGAAAACATATAAACAAGTCTAAGGGAGTGACAACGAATGTCAGATGGGGGGTTTGGATTGTCAATTATCAGCTAAAACACAAGTGAAAACAGGGGACACAACAATATAGAGAGAAATTCTCGGAATGTGATCGATTATGGGTTAATTTCACTGTATGGGTAATTGAAATTACTAACGAATTTGCTAAACCTCAGTGGGTAGGCTAGACTAAGGGTGCAGTAGTTTTCTCTCGAACAACTACCACGCTTCACGTGATTTCTCTCGAACATCAACAAGCTTATCAATATAAACAGCCCAAAACCTTAATTCATCCACTCTCTCGAGCTAGATGGGTAGAATCGAATTTAGTTATTACTCTTTCGAGCTAAACCCATATCAACCCAATAACTACAATCATTAATCGAAAGCTTTGGTTCTAAAACTTCTCTCTCAAGCAAGCCCAGAACTCTATACTACAATTGCATTTGCAACTACAATTCGTAAGTTCAAACACAGCAAACGATTAAACCCACTTCAATTAAGCATTTAAATCATAACTAACAATACCCACAAGCTAATTCAGCCCATAATCACATGATCACACCCCAAGAATTGGGGTTTTAGCATAAAAAGGTAAAAACAATTACTAACTAGATTAGCCATTAGCTGGGTAAAAGTCTCCAAGCCTTTACAATGCTCCAAATTGATTAAGTTCAAAACCCCACTTGCAAATCCTCAAAATTAAGCTTAGAAATCTTCAAAGTCTACAATGAAAACTGAAAAACTCAAAGAAAACTCTAGCTCTCAAACTTGGGGATCAGGACTCCTTTATCTTCCTTTTAAATTCCAATTTATAGTTGCCCACTTTTTGGCCTGAAAGTCCATTTGGGGGAATAAGTCGCGCCTCGCCGAGTGGTTCGGCGGTCCGCCCTTTGCTCCCTTCCATCGCCACTTTTGCATTTGTCATCAACCTCCCAGGTCCTGTAACTTTAGGCGATCCAAGTTGTTATCGCGGAGTTGATCGGCGATTCGCCGACTGCCCATTTCTGTCGCCAAATTGGTTCTTCCCCAGGGCTGGCACACTGGAACTTAGGGCGAACTAAAGAGCCACTCAGCGGTTCGTCGAGTGGTCTTGGCGATCACTAGGATCGCTTTTCTTCATTTCTTGGGCTTGTTTGTTCTTTTTTGTCCGGTAGTGTCCTTGCCTTGCTCCCTAGCCTTTAATGCTGCAAATCAACACTTTAACATCCGTTTAGAGCATAAATTAGGCATTTGAGGACACTTAAACTATCAAAACAAAGCCCTAAATGAGTCGAAATCTCAGACTCATCAATTCGCATGAAGAATCAATGTTATCCTATCCTACGCTGGCTACGTAGTTCTATGGGACTTCCGAATCATAAAAGTCTCTAACCCAATTCGGTGCTCGATACTACTCCCAAAATAATTAATATAACTTTGTGCTCAATTCACCCATTCCAAAGAATGGGCTTCTTACATTACTTGAAATACTTTTCAAAACATGAGACGTGTTTACCTTCTTGAAAACATGGACTTATGAACTTATCTTTCAAGTCCAATAATTAACATAGGTACATATGTATATGTATATATATGAATAAAATAACATTAGAAACTCTTAAATCTTTATGAAATAGAACCTTTAAACTTTTTCTCAAAACTCATCTTTACTTCCTTAAAAACTCAGTTTAAAACTCAAGTGTTGGCTTTGAAAAACTTCTCAAGATTTATAACTCAAAATAGGGTTCATGTTGAATTGTAGACATGAACAAATCAACTCAAGGATCTCAATGCATAATATATAGCAATTCAATGATTAGGAATAGAATTTCAAAAAATGATCGAGAACTCAAAATCAACTCATCTCAAGAATACTCAAATCAAGGGGTAGAATCCTAGATTTCTCTTTTACTGATTTGAAAGTAGATGTAGGGCGTGAGGATGAACTAGTCCAACACTATGATAACCTTACATACCTTGAATAACAAGGTTCTTGAAGAATCTTGAAGAAGAACTTGATTAGAAGCCTTGAAACCCTAGCTTGAAGGAGAAAAATCAAGAAAACCTTTCTTGAGATTCTTGAATTAGTTTCTTGAAATCTCTGTGGCCAAGAATTATGATTTTCATTAGTGATTCATATGTATGGAGGAATTTGAGTTGAAAAGAATGGAATTCTTGGAGAAAAACTTACCTTGAAGAAGAATCTTGAAAAAGATGGAAAGAATCTTGAAAAAGATTGAAAGAATTTTGAATGGAGTCTTCTACTTTAATTTTTTTTTAGGATTTTGCCCTAGAGTTTGAGAGAAGAGAATAATGGATTAAAAGATGGAAATAGGATTGTTTAGGGATTTATAGGAGTCAAGAAATCCGTTTTTAAGGTTTTCCTAGTGGTATAAGGAGAAGAAAATTATCTTATTTAGAATTTTTCCGCGGCTAAAACGGAACTGCACTACACCAGTTACTAAAATGGTCATAACTTTTTACTCAAAAATCGAATTGTTGCGAAATTGGTGGCGTTGGAAAGATAATTCAAAGACCTTTAATTTGATAAGTTATGGGCCACGTGACTCTTTATATTCTAAGAGATATGGTCGTTTAAAGTTGACCTAAGTAAAATTTTTTGTCAAAACTTAATCGGTAAGAAAACTTTCAACTCAACTTTGTGCTAGGAGTTTTTAGTGACCTTGATTGATATCCAAAATCATTCACACTAAAGAATTTACCTTAAAACCTAAGAAAAATTAAGAGTCACTCAGTACGACCTTATACGCAATTCAAGAATCGTTTGGGCTTAACTTAGAAATTTTCGGGGTGTTACCGTTAAAGTCAGACGAGAGATTCCATCATTATATGTAGGTTTTCTGAAAGGAATAGGTGCAACAGTGGGTCCTTTCATCTTATTTGGTGTGTTGAAATGATTTTGATTTTAATAAAGAAGCATAGTTACCTTCTGAGGATTTTGATGGATCTTCGACAGGCATAATAGCCTTAATAGGGCACACTAGGCAAATGTGAAGGGTTACTAGAAGACGAAACCAATAATGTAAATGGAAATTATATTGTGTATCAAAAGCAAGAGGAAAAGTCTGATCAGTTGACGCCGCTTTGTGAAAGAGGTTTCTAAGAGTTGACCAATGCTCTCAATAAAAGATACATGGTTATCGTTCGACCAATAATTGAAAGTAAACATTAAGTGATTCCACTACTTGGTCTGCCAAAAGCACCATATTTGCAGGACCAAAGACCTGATTATCTCTATCCATGGATAATTCTTTACACCAAAACAGGAGTGGCACCAAATCCATGACTCTTGACAAATAAAAGTAAAACTACTTCTTAAAGGAGGTTTGTCCTTAAATCAGACTTCAATTCAAAAAGCTAGATTGCAATGACAGAAATCAGTTCCTAAAACTTGATATATTTGATGAAGTCAAGCTAACTATGTTCTTTCCTCTGATTCCCTGAGCATGTAGGCAAAGCCTTAAGCACTTGTCGACTTGAAGTGACATTCATCAATGGTAGAGTAAACCAGCCCTTCAGATTCAAGAGATTCTATTGCTTCCCTATCAAGATTCAAAAATGATCAAGGTTATTAAGTAGGTATTGTTACAATCCTGCATGCAATGAAAATGAGGAACAAAGTTGTCCTTATCTTTCTGCGTGATGGATAAAGAGATATACTTGATTTTCTCCAAAGGAACTCTAAGATGTTGAGCAATTTCATTCCGGTGTATCCCTTTCTCCTGTGCACTGAACATGGAAATGTTGTCAGTTTTCCAATCTAGAGTTGGGGAACATGATCAACTCAAACAAAGATGAATGCAGCATCTTCAAAAGTTTATCTTTTACAATATTACAGGATGGTATTAAGAAGCAGTTGAATGCAAAATTGCTCGGCAGCAGACTACGTGCTCCACAAAAGGCAAAACTGGGGTGGTTGTGTTTTAACTCTAGGAAATGATATCAATCTTGATTTCCAAATAAATCATGGAAATCTTGCTCCTTCTGCTAGTTTGATGTAAAATTTGCCATATTTTGATGTGTTGCTCTCTTAAGGGTATTAACTATTGTGACTCCCCCTCCACTAATCGATACCACCTACTCCTACCATTAGAGGACATTGTTTTTATTTTTGATATCCATACCAAAACACAATTCCCGTCAACCTTAAATATTAAATGCTAGAAATATGCATAACCAATTAAGCACTAAAATTATTCCAATGAGGGTTTTCATCATATAACATTTTCCAGATAATAGTTTGGGGAAAACATTATGAGTTTATTAAATATACTGTCTTTTTTCAGTAAATATTTGGTTTAAAGAAGTGGCAGTAATGTCAAATAAAATGCCTTCAGCAGGTTAAGTCAGTAATTTCCAGAAGTTCAAATATATCGGTCACAGGCAGGCAGTAGTTTCAAAGCTGCAGACCTCTCAGAGCATTCTGTCTTCATTGCAAAATTAAGATAGAAAATCATGTTTTCACTGTCTGCTCGAGAGGATTTGGGCTGTGTGTGAATGTGTCGGTGTATGCATATGTATGTATGTATGTATGTATGAGTGAATGAATGACAAGTGTAATTTTCAAGCTTCACAAGTTGATTACAGTAAGGAAGTTACTCAAACTCAGGTAAGCCCTATATTCTTGCGGCTACCAAATTTACTCTGCCAATTAGATACTGTTTAACCCTCAGAAAATAAGTGCAACCCTAAGGTAATGTTACTCCCTTCTCTTGTATGCTTTTGGAGAACAAAATGAGAAAAATGACAAAATACATACAAGTAAAATCAGAAAGAATCAGGTATTTCAAACACTTCAATTTTAAGAGAATCTGAATTTAAGATAAACAGGGCAGCATTCAAGTTGAGATTTAGAGTAAGCCAAAACCAAATATATCTTCAAGTTAAATAGTCGAGTTAGTTTGAACTCTAGAAAACTAGACCATCGTTGGGAAAGCATACCACTTGTCAACCAAAGAGAAGCTATGAACAGCATGATCAGTGTTATGATTAACAGCATATTAAGCAACTTACAGTGAGGACGGCTGTTCCAAATAATCTATAACAATCTTTTCTATGCCCTTGAGTCCATCAATGCTCAAATTTCCAGAGCACTGAAAGAAATAATGGATGAAGCAGATAAGCAAACAAAATCATCAAGAGTGTGATGAATAGTAGAATGGCAATCTGGAATCATCATTTACTATATGGTCAATACTAACTTGACTGGAATTGTATCCACTTGAAGGGGCACTAACTGCTGCAGGCACATCAGTTTTGCTGGGAGTGGAGACAGAGAGACCACTCTGTATTCATATGGATAAAGGTCTAGAAGTTATTCTACAAGTGGGTTATTGAGAATAAAAAAAAGATGATGTAGATAAAACTCATTGTTTTTAGAAACTAGATTTATACCTGTGGCTTCCCATTGCAGTGATGGACATAGATACATTCAAGGAAGTGGGTAGCAACCTCATTATAATCAGTTATAGGTCTGAAACATCATCAAAGACCAAAATAGAGTGTTAATGATAATCTTATAAAAGAATCACTATATAAAATGACGTCAAGTTCTTTTTAGCTGTGGTGCTAGGGTAAACCATTGCTAAGGACTAGAAAAGAAGAGATTTGGGGCAAATTTTATTCACTTATAATCATATTTTGGAGGAAAATAAAAGGTAAAGAAACCAACTTCTTTTCACATTTGTAGCACATGCAGCATAAACAAGGGGGAATAGAATCTCACCCTTAATCAACAAGTGATTCTAGGGTTCCATCTGATTAAAACTAAGATCCAAAATGAGTAGTTTAAAACTCCCAAATTACAAGTAATTAGCCAAACAAAAAAAATTAGTTAACGCTGATCTGTGGACTTATAAAACATGTAGCAAAGTTCAACCACAAGCCACCCAATGACACTTTCAGCACCCAATATCACTAGACATCCTAAAAAAGACGAGAAAGGGAAAAACTAAGAAATCCATACATAGGAATAAATGTTAGATTGATAGATTTGGAAATCAATGTCTGAAAAACACACAATCTGGAAAGACACTCGGGGGACATTGTTAACACAAACAAAGAATGCACAAGTCCAAAAAGAATTGCTTGTATAAATAAACACTAAGCTGTCCTGATTCAACTCCAAATTATGTCCCCAGCGTCTAATAATAAATTGTTTGTCTTCTAGCATTCTATCGTCTCTAGGCAAACACTTGGGAACACAAACTTCAACAGTGTACAACAAAAAGAGGTGGCCTAATTGATAAATTATGAGTCAGTCTTAAATGTTTAAGAAAACTACCTGAAAACAGATGTTCCATACTTGAAATGACCAATCATACCAAAGTTTGATAACCATTATAAAGTTCAATTGACTAAACACCTACAGTGGAAATATCTATGATTCTCAGTAAACACACTTGATGAACTGCCCATTTGGATATTTAAGTTGAAATCAAGTTAGTGCTATCTCTAAAGGAAAAAGGGAAAGGTTGTTCCCCACCAAGAAAACACAAACAACTGAACAAAGAGATCATCCTTGCCATCAATACTAACAAGTGGAAGATGGTTAGCACAAGATTATGAATTAGCTTTTCCCTGATTCATTGGAGAAAAATCAAGGGTGTGAATGTTCCAGCGAAAAAGCACTTCCATTCATTGAAGACATTCTGAGGTCATAATCTTGACCAACTCTTGAGAAGAAAAAGTTAATATCCTTTAGAAAATAAAGGAAGAGCTGCAACATAGTTGCAATAAAAAGTAAGAAAAATTTGGCCATAGACTAGTTAAGACCATACAAATATAGAGCATTTATTAAAATAGAACAAAAATAGAAGCATAAACTTTACAAACCTGATAGAAAAGATCACTAGTTGTGTTTTACCCTGAAAACCTTTCAAGTGTCCATGGACTCGGACATACATTCCATCCCTGCTTAAAAATGTGGATTTAGAAAGCTAAAGAGCAAACATATCATTGGATCCAAAATGGTTGATAGAGATGTGACTTACGATACTTGCTCCACTTCCTTGGTATCCACAGCATCATTCACCCTGCAAAAGGGATAGAAAGAAATAACTTTAGTGCATAGTGAGCTAGAGAGGTGCAAATTAGGCAAACAGGATTACTATACAAAGGAACTTTCATGCATCTACAGAAATAGTAGTTTAGGCAGACGGCCTTAAACCAACCTAAAACAGTAAGAGATTAAACCTAGAGCCATAAAGGTAAATGATGCCAAGCTTCAAGTAGTGCATTGAGCTCCCTACTTCGGTTAAGTTTGGACAATCGTATTGTATTTCAATTAGAAAAAAATAACATAAATTTATCTTAATTTTCAAGTACTTTTAAGAGGTTTTTGTTTTAGAAGACACCTTCATTTGTATGTACTGAAAGCAGTAGTAGGGGTAAAACCACCCAAACTAATTGATAGGAAAGATTCACTAGTAAAATAGCACATCCCTGTATCACAATCTTAAATGCTTCAATAGTTTAGGAACTAAAAGAAATGTAAGTTCTCTTGCAGCAATAGTTCCCCTTAGGATGAGCATTGTGTGCCCCCTAACAGCATGTAGATCCCTCCATGTATTTTTATCCATCTTTATATAAAGGTTATGAATATGATAATCAACTTGGAATATAAATATATTTTGACAAAATGTTATATCAGGAAAAATAATAGGCAAGAAAATTTACCATCTAGTACATTCAATGCGACCGGTTCCATCATCAATAGTAAACGACACATCTGTCACTCTCTCAGATTTTTTATATGCCATCCCGACCAATCTCACCTAAACCAAGAATTGGGTTAAGTTTCCTGCAAATTCAAAGATAAACCCAAAAATATCTTTTTTTCTAGTGGAAGGAATAAATTTACAAATTTACACATCACAGAAAATGGCACCTTAGTACACAGCGATAGTGAAACACTAGCTTAACCATTAGATCCAGAGTTCATTGGCAAATCAAAACCTTGACCCAGAAAAAACAAATAAAGTGAAAGTTTTCACAATTGTAACACAAAATAAATAAAATCTTGACCCACAAAAAATATTTAAAATTAAGAGAATTTTCACAGAATACCCAAATTTCTTCAAAGGTACTGAATAACCAAACAAAATACTGACCCTTAAAAATTCTAAACCAAAAAATCAAGTAATCCTAAAACCTTTTCCCCATCCCCATTTTATATGACACTATCACTGTATGAACTATCAAACTGTTCTTTTCTTTGATTACAATTTTACACACTTGCTAAATTATTGCAATCACAAACAATTGAGATTTGAAACCCTTCTATGTAGTTCTCCAAGTAGGTAAATTCTAACTTTAAAATGTGACATGGCTACTCCTCAGTGATTCCGTTGAAAACGAACGGAGTAATAAATAGAGATTAAAAAACTGACAAATTCTTGAGTTCATATAGAAAAAAAGGAACAATTCTTACATTGTTGACATCGACACCATCAATAACAAAGTTAGATTTCTCATCACTTGATTGAACTGCTTGACTTATCTGTTTCACTGTTAGCGGAAGCAGAGGTGGGTTTTCACGACTCTGCAAAATCAACAAACAAAATGAATATCCAAGTACACAGAAGAGCAAAAAGTGATAGGGTTTTCACCTTAGCGGAAGTGCGAGAAGGATCGGCGCATTGAGTGGACTGAGAAGCCATAAAACCTCCGCCGGAGGATGAATCCAATTGACTGCTACCGAACATTTTTTTGATTCTTTCTTCTTTGATCACACAAAAACGGATTATTCACTAAATTGGGTGTTTAAACTGAAAGTTCACATTCTATATGAAACCCTATGAAATGTTCCCGCCATTTTCATCCTACTTTTCAGTTTTCCCGCCAATAAACCTAAGGGTGCAAGCCTAGGAATAAGGAAATATTGATGAACACATGGATATTTCTATATATATCATATTATATAGTATACGATGTGTAAAATAGAATCAATATTATTAAATTAAAGCTTTTTAGTAGTAAATAATTATAAATTGAAAGAATAATGGTCAAGTGCTTTTAAATGATTAACACTGATTGTCATAGACTTAATTTTTTTTTGAAACCAAAATAACCAAATTTTTTTTTTAGTAATACTGTTTTTTTACTTTGCTCAATTTTTTAAACAAACTTAACCAACAAAATAGAAAAATAGTATTGATATAAATATATTTAGCTTGACCAATTCTTATATGAATTATTTCAGTAGCATAATATAATATTAATATATGAACAACATCACCTATGGTGAAAACTATTTTATTTCTTTAAGTTTCTACCTTATCTTTGCGGAATTGTAGTATTATCTTTTTTTATGCAGCATACATATTATATAGGTGTTGTCTAATGAGAGTATCTAGTATCTTATAGAAGTTGTATCGTGATATAAAACATTAAACTTTTCAATTAAAAAAATAACTGATGAATAAAATTTAAAATATTATACATAGAATCTTTAATTTGATTTAAGATCATTTTGTGATCAACCACTATTTTCTTATCTATTTTTATATAGCTAGCAAGGAGTGTATCTTGTGACATAACATTTTCTTTTGATCAAAATGAACACAAATAACTATTCATGCTATATTCGCTCTAGTGTTCCATTTGATTGAAATCTCTTGCCACCAACACTTTACTTTCTCTGTTCATTTTTACTTATATCTATTAAAAATAACTATTATCATGGCTATATTATCATATTATATGTAAAAGTGAAAATCTCTTTTACAAATAATAAACTTAACATCAAAACTAATAATTCAATAGACTACGTTGATGTGCTATTTTAGCAAAATTAGGAAGAAACTCCTTCGTTTGAGGTTAAAAGAATAAAAAATGAAAAAACAAGGAAGAAATTTTTACATCAGTCATGTGCCTTTTACGTATTTGCTTATTGTTATTGTCTCTCCCACAACTTGATCTATTTATTTTATTAAAAAAATAATTCACAATGTGTATTAGTCATTGTTCACTCATTATGTGAACAATAATTATTAAATTATCTCTCGAATGAAAACACAAAAGAAATTAATTAAAGAAACAAAACAAGAAAAAGAAATGAAAATTCATGTGCACCAGCAAAGTTCATAGATAATTGCACATTTCTTTGTTCTCTTCTTTTCTTCTTTAATAGAAAGTCAATACCTAAATTTCACTGCTAAGAACTTCGGCAAAACATAACAATGGATTATGGATGAATCATATATGAAAATTTTAAATGATCTCAAATTGTCACAAAAAAGAGATCTCCAAGAATTTATAAGGAGTGAATCAATGGTTGTGATTTATGACCGAAGAAACATGAAGGTAGAAATTTTTGTGACTATTCATAGAAAATTAGTCTTTTTAATAAATAAAATATGTAGGTGAATTAAAAGGGTATTAATGTTCTAAAATGATATAAATAATATTGAAGTATGTATGTGATGAAAATCGTAAGAGGAAAATATGAGTGTGAATTGATGAATGACTTGTTACAATTTGTTCACCAACTCTTTCTTATGTAGTACCTCCAATTTCGTTAAATTTTGAACTTAATCAACTGTTTCAAATAACAGTTTGGATATTTCAAGAAGAAGAGTAGAAAATCTTAAAAATAAATCATAGTTTAAAAGTGAGACGAAGCCCGTTTATTTATAGCTAACAAATAGTAGTATGAATAGGTATTGATTGTGTCTTATCAGAAAAGTCGCAACCCTTCGAAAAAGTCACTGCTCATCGAAAAAGTCATAACCCGTTGAAAAAATCACAACTCATCGGCTAAGGCACAACTCTTTGGGAAAGTCGCAACCCTTTGAAAAAAAATCACAATCCTTCGGAAAAGTTACAATCTTTTAGTGTGAAAAGGTATCTACTTTTAATATAATATAATTAAATTAAATAAATAAAATAAATTAAGTATTTGTAATTGGGGGTATTATAGTAATTCAACATTCATGTTTGGGAGTTCATGCTTTTAAGGTAGTATAGATATAGATATAGATTTTGTAATACTTTCACTATATATATGTAAAAAAAATTGCAAATTGAAAATTTTTATTTTCCATTTTCCATTTTGATAACCATATTGAAACTTTATTAATTTTGATTCGTATCGAGTAGGCCTCATTTGAGGATAACTTTCTCTATCAAAGATTTTTTCCTTATTCAAGGCTCGAAACAAAAATCTATTAACAAAAAAGTAGTTTCATCCATATGGTGCTCCATATTATTTGATGGTGAAACGTGGTGTGTTTGTTAAAATTGTTTTGTATTGGTATCTTTATTGATTAATGGAAAAATGGTCATAACTACTCATATACTTTCGTCAATTAGCTAAGTTTGTCACTAGTTATACTATAAAGCTAAATTTGCTCATGTCGTTATCAGAATGAAAAAATACACCTATTTTGAATGTAATCCCTCAAATCAAACAAAATATTTGAATTTTTTTTCTAAATAACTCACTCCCCTCTTTTAATTATATCCAACCCACTAAACTAAATCACTCATATCAAACTAAACTCAACCAATAGACTGAATATTTGATTCAACACTATGATTTGACTATCGATTGGAATGTAACAAATAATGTGTCTCCATTCAAAAAAAAATCTCTAGGAAAAGACCCATCCTGGAGATCTTGACCATGACAACATAGTCCTCCCAACCCTAGTAATGCCAGAATCACCTAATGAGAGGGAAAGGATGGAGGAAGACCAAAAACCCACCCACCAACAGGGGTGTGTACTATTCAGATTGAATCAAAAAACTCAATCAAATCGAACCGAATTCTAATTTGGATTGATTTTTTCAGTTTGATTTTGGATTAATAATTTACTTTTTTTGGTTTATTGGTTTGGTTTCGTATTTAAAAAAATAAAAGTTGAAAAACCAAAAAAATGAAATTATACTGAGAGAGCGATATGTTAGAATAAACATTCAAGTACTATAGGGTACGCTAGTCAAAACAAATGTAAGGATAGAGAATCACCTCCAGGTGGTCATCTCAACAAATACACAAGTAAAAACATTTGATGCAAAGTCAAGTAATTTCATTGATTCCCTTTTAGATTCTCCCTTTTTTACCCTTCTAATGTTATTATGAATAAAATGATCCTCGTGGTTATTTCTGTATTTTGTGCGCATTTACTGTTTTTCCTCTTTCTGTAGCTTTTGCGTGGTGCTGAGTTGGGTGGCATGCTTACCGAGGTGGTTGGGAGAGTTCGGTACGAGTTTTTCCCTTTTGGAGGTTTTTGAAGTGAAAGAGTTGACTTTAGTCAACATTAGGAGATTCTGATATTGTATGAGATTTTCGACAGTTCCATCGGCTCCAAAAGGTTCTTTTTAGTCTAGTAGGATAGTTGGTTTGGGCGACGAAGTCTTCATTTTGAGTTTGTGTCGTTAGACGCTTTAACTTTGAAGTTTTGACCAAAGTTTGACTTCGGTCAACATTATTGATAAACGTGCCCAAATGAGAATTCTGTCAGCTCGATTAGCTTTGGAATACCTAGTTTGATCTAAAACGACCTTTGGTTCCGGTCCCAAGGTGATTGGGATGATTTTGTGGTGTTTGTAATTTTGTTTGGTGTTTACCTTACAAGTGTTGACTTGGGTCAATATTTTGACGAGACGACCTTCGTTGGTGGTTTTGTTAATTTTATTCAGTTCAAAATATCAATTTTGTTTGGGTAGCCTTGTTTGTTTGCATTCACGGGGTTTCGAACGATTCCCGAGCTCCCGTCGGGGGATTTCTTCAACTTGGTGTATTGCTGATGCAGCACTGCTGGTGCAACGCTATTTTCTTCTCCGCAATCATAGGCTCTTGGCCACGTTCACAAAGTGGTGGCTAACCTTCCCTTCGCATTCATGTGAGGAGCTCCAGATCTATGAAGTGTAACTGTTGTGGTCTCCGTGCTTGCGTGACCTCCGTGCTTGCGTGAAGAGCTCCGCGTTCGAGAAGTGTGTTGGCTTTGGCCGCCGCGTTCACGGGACTCTTGACATGATCACAAAGGGTTAGTGATGCCGATGTCACGATCCAAGACTAGCCCCTAGATGTGACATGGCGAATAGAATCTCAAAAGATTCTAAACAAGTCACTTGACATAGCATGACTCTAAGATAAACACTGTAACTGCAATAGCATAAAAGTGGACTATAAGTCTCCAAGCTTAATCTCAAATGATACCAATATCAGAGTACAAAGACTTCATAAGCGGAAAGTACTATGTCTGACATAAGCCACTACTACATAGGTGTGGCTAGGACAAGCCCTAGCTCACGAAATAATATGAAAACTAGAGTAAAGTCTGAAATGATATAAAGCATAAAGGTGACCACGTCCTTGAACCATGAGGATTCACCAAATTCGCAAAGGGCTGGGAGTATCTATGCTAACCGTCCGGAGGGATGTGCATCACGAAATATATGCACAAAAGATGTATGTTGTTAGTACTCAGAATGTACTGAGTATAGAGAAAGAAGGATGAGTAAAACATGGGCATGATAAGTCTAAAAATATGATAATGCATGTCCAAGTAAAACTTATTGAAATATGATAAGTTGAGTTCATAAAACATAAACAAGGTCAATGCAATAATCTGCTAGTCCTATCATAAAATATAAGCTGGTTACAAATCATATTCTTTTGTGGGAGATACCGTCAATCGACATAAACCATGTGAGCTATAACATGGAGTTCAGTGTACTGCACCCACACTGAAAAGAGAGTATCCTACTTTCCAAGGTAAGGACTATGTTCTTAAGCTTAGGTGGATCCACTAGCTAATATCCAATTGGGACAATCCTATGGAGGCACGTAGTTCAGGGACCTGGGTAATCGCCATTAGTCTGACTCGACGCTAAGTAAACTCCCAATGAAAACATGCATAATCATATCATATTCATAATCTTAGTCTTTGAAATGGTAAGAATTTAGTAATACCAATTCATTCATGAAGACTCCTAATCATAGAATATCTCCTTTAAAGTATCATGATTTCATAAGAGACACTTAATCGAAAGCATCTAATCGTGATAGTCTTTTCATGATGAGAATACTTCGATCGGAAGCAACCTAATTTCATAAAATTGTATTGACACTTTATTCAAAAATATCCTTAAATCATAATCTTTTCAATTCATAGTGCATGCATATCATCAAAGCATGATTTCATAGTCAAAATACTCATATATAATAGGTTCATGTAGAAATCATTGAAATATGATCAAATCATGCATAATAAGATCAATCATGATGAAAAATTCTTGAATCAATTAAACCTATACATAAATCATGAAACCCTAGAATTTGGGTAAGAATCATAGAAGAGGATTTGAGGTTTCTTTGGGACTCAATGGATGAAAAGGAACCCATTGATGAATTTCCCACATACCTTGATGAACCCTAGCTTTGAACTTACAAGAGGAGACTTGAAGCTTGAAGAAACCCTAAATTACCTTGAGAGAATCCTTTAAAAAAACTTGAGAGCTTTGGGGGTTTTGAGAGAATGAGGAGAATTTGAGTGTAAAAATGTTATAGACCATCAAAATAGGCTTGAAACGACGTAGTATATATATTAGAAGAGTAGGAAAAGTTAATCCTGAAGAATAACCGTCGAAGTGACTCTACGACACCATGTACGGTCCATACTGATGGGAGAATAAAATGAGAAAGTTTAGATAAGTTTTAATGTGAATTTTACAATTATTGGTTTACTTTTCATGTATATAGGGTGGTCAATTCAAGTGTTGAACATGATTAGTGAAAAAAGCCGACACGAAGGTCAAAGAAAGAAAAAAAAAGAGCAAAATTTGAGTAGCCGCCTTTCTGCGTGCCCACATGAAACCCAAGCTGCTTACTGGTTCTCTGCGCGTCCAAGCGCCTGTGCAGTGCGCCTGCGTGGAGTTGAGGAGTGAAAACATTAAAAGTAAGGGTGTTTTTGAAATTTCGGATGAAACCCTATGCTATATTATGTTGGAGCTGATCCCAAGGATGATTATCGAGAAACAGAGCAAGAGAAGAGGCTAGGTTACGAAGAGAAAGAAGGGAACAAACGGTAGACTACTCGAATCCAAAATGGAAGTTGGGATTCAAAGTTTGATTGCTATGTCTTCTTTTTCATCTTTGTTCTTAGTAAACTTATTCTCCTCAATGGAGTAGATTCTTAAAGGGTATTTGACAAAATGTTGTATTGATGGATTTTGTTGGGATTTTGATTTTCATTATTATGCTTGAACTTGTTATGGAAGTTTGAATTGGATTGCAACCCTATTCATTATTTTATTTAATCGAAAGAGAAATATCTTGATGAATATTGTTGAATAATTTTGTTGGATTGAATCAATATATTTTCTTTAAAGTAATCGAAGGAGCTTGTTGATAATTATTGATTGAATTTCAAGGAAAAATAGTCGAAGGACGATAGTTCCTTAAGAATACTCATTAACATGTTCTTGCAATTTGAAATCACTGGATTATAATTAGTGTATTCTTTAACTTGATATTTACTCGGAAGAGAAATCTAGGGCTTAAGGAATATATAATAAACTATCGAATTCGAGAGAATCGATAGAATCTTAGATGTGATGAATGAATGTGGCAAATTCCCAACTATCATTATGCACTTGTTTAGTCTTGTACCCTATCTTTTAGTATTGATATTAAACTTCATAGTTACCAATTATTTTTAATTATCATTTAGTCTATAAAAGTGGTTCATAACCACAATCAGCTCTTTTCTTTTGATCACCTGAATAATAGTTAGCAAGATTTGATTGAATTATTATTTATACCAATCCTCGTGGAGACGATCTTTATACTATACTATCTTTGACTAGAGAAGCGCTAAACTTATAGTGTGTTTGTACTCGTCACATACATCATTCTACAGACCGTACTGGCCACCCGTAGAAAACTTACTGGAAATGAAATCCTCTTACCAAGAACCACGAGCCATATTCCATAAACCGTAGAATCTTATACGACCCATATACTCCTCTCGTAGAATTCAGGCCCAGAAATCCTCCTAAGTCCAGAATCTTAATCACGACTGGCCATGTATGGTCTGTAGTTCCTTTACGGGCTGTATTGGCTAGACGTAGACACAATACTGGAGACTCAAATTTTTAGAAGTTAAACCACGATCGACCAACCACGACCTTTAGTTCCATGTACAAGTCATACAACTCACTCATGGATCTCAAGGCACTAAATTTCACCAAGTATGAAACTCACCCTACGAGTCTCATACATGACCCTTATGACTTTGTACGAACCACTTGTTGGTCTTCAAAAACTCATATGAGACTTGACATTTTTCCAACTTTTAGGACATCATCCAGGACTTCCATCCATGGACCGTAGAACTAAGTATGGTCCGTATTTGGCCTCTTACAAGCTTGCACTAGCAGCTTTCTGCAACTTTTACTTTCCAAATCAATATTTCTACTTCTGAGGTGTTACAACTGACATCCACGCTTGCAGAAAAGGTTCCGCATTCACAGAGAGTAAAAATTCTTGGAGGTTATTTAAAAGTTCAACCTGTTTCAATATGCACTTGTTCTTAAAAAGACTCAGTCTTTTGGCCATTTGGGGAGATTTTCTTGGAGTATTTCAGTGATTCTTATTGAATTGTGTCACGGAAATGTGTGGGCATATTTCGAGTCAATTAATCTTCCGTCATCCTTGGTAATTTTTGTCAATTCTCTCCTAAATTCTCCATTTTTTATTCTTTTAAGCAAAATATTTGTGGGGTTGTTTTGGTTTGATTGTGGCTTGGATTGTGCTTATTTTTGGGCACAAGTTCCTTGAGTTGTTTGGGGCATCGTGAAAGAGTCAATGTTATGACTCCGTGCATGGGTCCCACGATTGCATTTTTGGGTCATTTTTCCATTTTTGAATTTCTATATTGATATGGGTATTGTTGTGCTTGTTTTGGTGTTTCTGTCATGTTTTTGATAGCATGATATCATTAGGAGGACCTTCGAAAGAGAAAAGCTCTGGAGTAAAAGTTCAGATGCGGTTTTGGCCTTGAGGTAGGTTATGGTTTCCCTCTTTTAGACTTGACTTAGCATGATTATATATATATTTGAGTAGTTTGATTGTTATAAAGGCTTTATGATTAGTTTGTAGGCGTGCATGATCCTTAGTTGATATTTTTGCCATCTTGGGTTATTTAGCTTAGTAATTTAGTCGATAAGCCTTAGCTTAGGTTGATTAGCTTGATTGTCGTTTTAGATCTTTAGAATGCTCTTAGGTGGCGTGAAACTTAAATTTTGTGCCTGATGGTTGGTTTGGTGTTTTGTGTGCCCATTTAAGTCATTTTTGAATTTATCACTTTATAGATTGAATTGCTTTGGGCCTGAGGCCGTGAACTTGCACTAACTAGAGTTTATGAGATATTCGAGATTTCGATCTCTTTATAAATATCCAAGAGTTATGTGATGTTTGAGATGCCTTTTCAAAAAATATATTACCTTTTATATAGGTATAATCTAGGTTTTAGGATAGAGTAGCCCCCAAGAACCCTGTCGGAAATTATACTCTTCTTATAGAGTCTCAATAAAAATTGAGCACGTCTTGTAGAGTCTCATATAAGAAGCACTACAAAAAAACACCTAAATTGTAAAGATTTTATTATGGAGGTCAACCCAACCCCCACAAATTGCATCAAATTACGAAGGCTTTATTAACCCCTATAATTTTATACGATTTGCGGGTTTATTAACCGCTGGAAATCGTAAACATTAAAAACTTATAATATCAAGCCTACTTTTATGTTCCTGCTTATTTTTTTCTCCCAGCAAAACAAAGAAGTCCAATTCTATTTTCTACCTAAATCGATCCCAACTCCATCAGTTAATATTTGATGATTCTATAGCTAAACTAGGGCTTTGACGATTGATTAAAAAATGAAATATGTTGAAGTGGCAGAGCTATCACCATCTTCTTCCGCCATAGCAACAAGCGGAGTAAAAAGAGGTGAAGGTGGATGCGATAGCGATGGCTTGTGCAGTTGGTTCATGGAATGCCATGGTTTATTACTAACTTTTTGTAATTTTTGGTTTTGAGATTTGTACCTACATCTTCACCCATAATTAAGTTTCCGACGCTCTGCATCCATACTTCTCCTTCTCTCTCTTTTCAGTTTTTCTCAATCTAAAGATTGAGCCCTAATTTAGACATCGAAAGACTTCAAAGATGAGTCACCAAACTTGTGTGTTCTCTTTCCCTCGTTTCATGCATTTTTAATTTGTAAATTAACTGAGTTTTTTTTTTTCAACTTTGAATTGTTTCTAGAAAGTTTTGAGATTAGTATAATTCTATTTTTTCCCAAAAAAATTCAAGAGAAATTTATCTAAGTGAATTTTGGAGCAGAAGAAGGTTCCAATCGGCACGTCGCAGTATGTCTTGGACCATGGAGAAGCTTCATCTCTTCCTAAGGTTTCTAACTATCATACTTTTGGAATTTTTTCTAAATCTCGAGTTTTTAGAGTTTCAATGTGGATAAGCCGATTGAATAAGGTTTCCATAGAGGATAACTTGCTACTAATTGTTGAGGACATAGTTAATTAACTATAGTGTGGACTTGATTAGTTAGTTAGTTATACAAAGTTAGTTAGAAAAGAATCTTAGTTAGTTAGGATTTACAGCTGTCAAACTATTCCCATTCATACTTGTATATATATGTGTAATCAACATGTAACTCATATAGATTGAATGAATAAAAAGGTTTCTTAACTCCCATTAATGGAGTCTCTCAACATGGTATCAGAGCACTAAGGAATTCCCTGCTCTCTGTTGATTTCTCTATTCTCGATCAGCTTGTTTGTGGATCGATTGAAGTTCTACAGCAGTGTTAACATCTGAGCAGATATCTGCTGCATTTGAAACTCAAAAATTGCTGGTTCAATCATGCCAACTGTGGGTGATAATGCTGAAGTTCAGCCTCCATTATCAGTAGATCATAATCATCATCTGTTCATTCATGCATCAGATACTCAAGGTTCTGTTCTAATCTCAATTCAGCTTCTAGGTTCTGAAAATTACTCTCTATGGAGTAAATCCTTGAAACTTGTGTTAACTGGCAAGAACAAGTTAGGATTTCT
>JAJONR010010205.1:0-29428 GCA_029582245.1 Solanum etuberosum
CCACGCACAAAGATGGATCCCCAAATGAGGTTGGGGGTAAATGTTAGATTTCCTAACATTAGGGGGAGATATGTTTAGCAGCTGAAAATTATGTGTGGGGTGAATTATCTAGTCCACCACGCACAAAGATGGATCCCCAAATGAGGTTGGGGGTAAATGTTAGATTTCCTAACATTAGGGGGAGATATGTTTAGCAGCTGAAAATTATGTGTGGGGTGAATTATCTAGTCCACCACGCACAAAGATGGATCCCCAAATGAGGTTGGGGGTAAATGTTAGATTTCCTAACATTAGGGGGAGATATGTTTAGCAGCTGAAAATTATGTGTGGGGTGAATTATCTAGATCCTCGTTAAAAAATGTGAACTTGAAGTTCAAGAGATAATTCATTTGCAGAATGTTGCAAATAATTTGCCAGATGTATTTGCTGACTCAATATTTTAATCAAGCTGCAAATGCTCCAATAAATAGTCCTTAGAGGACAGAGTCTATGGTACGCCAGAAGCGTGATAGACCAATCGATTCCAAACGTAAAACTCCTTGAGGAAGGAGAGGAGCAAATTATCAAAATGGTCATGATAATGAGGTAAGTGCTTTGAAAGAGCACTATGACATAACACTTCATAAAACATTGACAAATGTTCAGGTACCTGAAAGTGATGGAAAAATGAAGAGATCTCGATAAGTTATGTCGTCTTGGAATCGATATCAAAATGACCGTCGATGGTATCTTTTATATGAAGTAGCACTCAATGCTATAAATGGTTACGAGGATCTTAAATTCGAATCTGTCAAATAGTGTGGACAGATAAATGATTGAACCTTTTCAAGTATATTTTGTTTCACTTAGAAAAGTGATGTTTTTTATCTTATAGTTCATGGATCAAAATATAATGTCAGTGTGGTACAAATGAATCATTGTGTGAAAGCATAACCGTAAGATATAAAGTGCGGTTTGTGCCTCAGGGCATAAAGGGTTTTCACAAAAATCCTGACATTATTAAATTGAGATATATTCTCCAGTGGTGGATGGAATGAGACTTGTTTCAGTCTGGCAATAGATGAAATACTTGAATATGTATAATGAATAATTATTATGTCTAACTAGACGATAGAGGTTATATGAAAATCCTTAAAGGATTTAAAAGGTCTTAAAGCAATTCCATTGAGTACCCAATGATTTTGAGACTGCTCAACACAGAGAAAGAATCTTTTTGATCTCATGAAAATGATTTAAAATGTCATGTATTAGTGCAATTGGTGCACTTACAGATTGCTGGTTATGCAAATGCTAGAAGATTATTTGATATACATAACGAAAGTTATGTGAAAGGATCGTCATATTATCATTCAAGTTATGACAAGAAACTAACAAAGCAAGTGACTCAACACATAGAAGATGTGTGATTTTCTTTCAGAAGAAAAGACAAGCTTTAATAAAATTGAAATGATCAATCCCCGAGTCAGAAATGATTTGATTATGTAGATGCAAAATATTTATTTGATCTGCATAAAGCTCGATCGCAAATGGACTATTTATTTACATATGGAGACACAACAATATCTTGAAAATTCAAAGAATCACATTAGTAACCACTTCTTCAAATCATGCAGAAATAATATTGATCTATGAATTAAGTCGGGAGTGTGTTTGGTTGGAATCACGATCTATCATATTCAGAAAATATGTGATTTTCTTTTGAAAAGGATATTCCAGCCACCATATACGAAAATAATATATAGCTCAATTGAAGGGAGGATACAATCAAAGGAGATCGAACAAAGAATATTTCACCAAAAGTCTTTTTCACACATGATCTTCAACAAAATGGTGAGATAGACGTTCAAAGACCCATTCAAGTGATAATCTTGTAAACTTATTCACTAAAGATTGTCAACATCAATATTTGAGAAGTTGTGATAAGAGATTGGAATGCATCGTCTCCGAGATATCAAGTAAAGTTTTTATCGGGGGATAAAAATACGCGTTGTACTCTTTTCCTTTACCATGGTTTTATCCCAATTGGGTTTTTCTGGTAAGGTTTTTAACGAGGCAACATTCAAAGCGTATTAAAAGATATGTGTACTATTTTTCCTTCACTAGGATTTTTCCTAGTAAGGTTTTAACGAGGCATATTATCTATGGACATCCAAGGGGGAGTATTATAAAATATTATAGTGTGGATGTCCACTACACCAAGAAGTTACTCTCACCCATTATCTCCATTACTTTTCTCCATTATAAAGATAACCATAACCTCCATAACCTCCAACTTTATAATCATTATTCTTGTAACCTTTCACTTCCATAACCTCTCTCATTCCCATTATATTCATATTAATGTTATGTTTATGACTAACATTTTGTATGTCTCTATGTTACACTATAAATAGAGGCATAATGGTTCATATTGTATACACTTGAAGTCTTGGAATAATAAGAAAAGCTCCAATCTCTTGTCTCTCTATTTTTATTGCTTTCATCTTCTATATTTCTTGTCTTATTTTGCTTTAGTTTTACAACAAGAACAAAGAGAGTAATGTTAATAAAAAAATTATGATAAAAAAACACATTTAAGCTATCTAATTTTTGTGACATTCGTATAGTAACTGTGTAAAAAATTCGTGGAGTATTTTGGTCCTTCAATTTACCTAATATCCGTTACATATATTTCTTTCACATAAGGCATTTCTAATATGTGCGTTAGTTATTTATGACTTAGCATAAATATATATGTGAAAAAAATTTAAAGAGTGTGTAAATGAGTTTGGTAGATTTATTTTTATTTTGGTAAATTGATGATTGATGTTTGATTTTTGTGATATATGAAATTTATATTATAAATTTGAGCTTATTAAAGTAAATCTGGATGTTGAAAGTTGAAAAAAAACAATTATTATTTTCATGGCAAAAAATTTCTACTGCACACACGTAACACTTTAGTTAATTTTAACACATGTTTCATTTATGTAGACATATGAAAAAAGTTACAGAGGGTTAACTGTGTTTGTTAGATTCTTTATAATATTTGTTCTTCAGAATATATTTGTTAATGTTTCAAACTTGAGTTTATTTAAAGTAAATTAGAGTGTTGAATTGTTGAAATTCAAAGAACAATTTATAATTTTTTAACCAAACAAATTCAAACAATATTTGAGATTTAAGATAATTTTTACATAATTTCAAATGTGAATTAGTAAGCTAGTTTAGGAGATTAAGATGTCCAGTACTGGAGTACAGTGTACTAAAGTGAAGCAAAATGAAGTGGTACTTCAGAAATTCATCATTTTCTTCACTAATTCTTGGCCATACAATTGCCTCAGCACAACATGATCAACAGCCCTCATATGATCCTTCTATGACACGTGGAATCCAATGAGTGGTAGGATATCCTTCTTTCCTTCCACCTCACCCCCCCTCTCCCCCACAGAGCTTAATAGCACCCCAGCCAAAGTGCACCTATTGATGATGAAACATGCCAAAATCCAAAAGCTTCTAATAGAAAAAAAATAAAAATTAGCTAGTACTGTACTACAATTTTCTCAAATCAACTCCCTTTAAGACCCCATAGAAA
The DNA here is from genome assembly GCA_029582245.1 of Solanum etuberosum. Lineage (NCBI taxonomy): Eukaryota > Viridiplantae > Streptophyta > Magnoliopsida > Solanales > Solanaceae > Solanum > Solanum etuberosum. Next base: position 3,575 of record JAJONR010010205.1, read on the forward strand.
TTTCAGTGTAAATTGTGACACAGAAATATAGTATGGAGGCAATTAATGCAGTAAGATTGACACCTCTCTCTGTTCTTTCTGATAGAAGAAATGAGGCCAAGAAAATCCCATCACACCCCATTTCTTTCCCATTCAAGAATCTTTGGTCAGTTGAGAATTTATCAAGAAATGTTCAAGGGGGTTTAGTACTTGTATCATCAGTTCTAAATACAGGTTTAGCTAAAGCATTAACATTTGAGGAGACACTTGAGCAATCTGCAACAAGCCCAGGTGCTGAGTTTGATGCAACTGCAGTTGTGGAAACTGTGACCACTTTTGCATCAGAAAATCCTATAATTATAGCTGGTGGATTTGCTGCTTTGGCTTTGCCAATTGTTCTGTTTCAGGTTCTTGGAAAGCCTCCTAAGTCATGGGGTGTTGAGTCTGCCAAGACAGCTTATGCAAAATTGGCAGATGATGCAGGTGCACAGTTGCTTGATATAAGAGCACCTGCAGAATTGAGGGAAGTAGGGAGTCCTGATATTAGGGGTTTGAAGAAGAAGCCAGTTACTGTTGTTTATAAGGGTGAAGATAAGACTGGTTTCCTAAAAAAACTGTCTTTGAAGTTCAAGGAGCCTGAGAATACTACATTGTTCATTCTAGACAAGTAAGATTTGAAAAGAATTGCTTAATTGTCTTTTAATCTGCTAATATTTAGTCATCATATGTTGTTTATTGTGTTTCGATTATCACATTATTTTGTTGTTGCTATTGTTCCTTTCTTGTAGGCTCTACAATGCTTTCTTTATTAGTTGCTATGATTGCTTCACTGTTTTCTTCTTCTTTTACTTGGATTTGTTCAACTTGAGCCGAGGGTCTTTCTGAAACAGCCTCTCTGTCCTCACGAGGTAGTGGTAGGTCTGCGTAATCTCTACCCTCTCAAGACCCCACTTGTGGGATTCCACGGGGTATGTTGTTGTTGTTGTAATTTGATAATATGTAGGCACTTGGCTTATCTTGTTGAAATCCCTGTGAAACCTTAGCAGCAAGATGTAACTAAAAGTTGGTAGTAATTCAGTGAGGATTGCTTGTGTTTAACATGTTTTAACATAATTAGTGAGCTCACCACCTTATACGGTGTCCAATTAGTCAGTCATAGGCCTCAATGTGTATATCTTGAACTTTCAGCTATCTACTTGGATCTTGGGGTTTGGTTTAGCTCTATTAATCTTTAGTCTAGTAGGTGTTGCATCACGGTTTAGAGGAACAAATCAAAGATTAGTAGGCAAATTGAAAGTTTCTATTGATGTGGTTGTCATACATGCAACTTCCTTAATAAATTTATGATTTGAGTTCTTGTATTAGCTATTGAACAAGTTGAATCTGATCCTGTTTCTTTATGAATTGTAATGAAGCCAGATTTGATGGGAACTCTGAACTGGTTGCGGAGCTAGTCACAGACAATGGATTTAAAGCTGCTTATGCAATCAAAGATGGTGCTGAAGGACCCCGGGGATGGCTGGTTAGATTCACAAATCTAGTTGTACTAGCTTTTATTTAAAAACAAGTTGGTGGTCATGAAGCTTAATGAATTCCACTTTCTGCAGAACAGCAACCTTCCTTGGATTCTTCCTAAGAAAACATTGGGTCTTGATCTGAGCAATCTGTCCGATGCTCTTGATGGTGTTCTTGGGGTATGTTTCACTTTCCAAACCATGCTACTAATTAGCATATCTGACAATCCTATCTGAGTTCAAGAATGTCATCAGCATTCGTCTTTCTCAAACTCCAAACAAGTAATTTGCTAGCAATGAGAGTATGCAATGGTATTATTATAACTTGAATTCAAATCTTAACATGACAATATTATGGCATACCCAATATTTTCTTGTTATGTTTTGTTATGAATGCCCATGTAAATTTGGAAAATGCTCGGAATTCTTGCAGAAAAATCTGTTTTGCAGCTCTTCTGCATTCCACTCCACATTTCTCAAACAGAATGCCTAATGAAGCCCATCCAAATCAATGTTTTCCTCCTTGATGAACTTCATGCATTCAACTTTTCTTTGTCCCCAACTTACTTTGTGGTTTCAGACCTGAAATTAATTGTTAACAAAGATGCACTCTCGCAAACTAGTTAACTTTGCACAAATTATCAAATTCATGAGGCAATATGGTGAACTAGTAGTCTAGAATTACTTGATCATACTCTTAACTTGACTTCTTATTTTTAATATACAGGAAGGTTCTGATGCTGTTTCTGTAGGCTTAGGTGTTGCTGCAGCTGCTGGTCTGGGGATTTTAGCCTTCTCAGAGGTCAGCTCTAACTTCTTTTATCCCTCATTCGTATGTTGAGCTCAATTTAGTAGACATCTTATTATCGGTTCCTTTTTCAGGTAGAAACAATTCTCCAACTGTTGGGTTCAGCTGCACTTGTCCAACTAGTTAGCAAGAAACTCCTGTTTGCAGAGGTTTGTCCGTGATATTTGCAGTGAATACTTTTCTCGCAACTAGCATATGTAGCCTTGAAAAGAAATGTCCATATTGCATCTGAAAAGTGTTTTATGATAATCATTTTATGCTCAAGGGATGACTTGTACTTATGCCTAGAAATTAAAATGAAGAATAATTTGTCAAAGAGAGATCAACTCTTGATTTGTATATTTTAGTTATAGAACTGTTTTATGCCCTCAAAGCAGGCAATTGTTAATTTACTTCTGTTGCTAAGAGGATACAGTTTCCTCCGTTATCAAGAGTTAGATAATTGACACTCCTAGTTAATATTTTCTATGCATTGAACTAACTGTTTTGTGCATAAAATCATTTCAGTTCATAATGGTTTAGGAATATACTTGGGTTGAAGTAGCAAAGGGATTTGAAAGTTCTCCATTGCTGGTCAAATGAGTGACTTTATCGATCAACTCTTCCTAGTATTACTTAAATTAGATAATGATCATGGGGATCAAAGTTTTTAAATGTGAGAGGTCCTTTAATATTACAATATTTTCCCTTTTCAGGACAGAAAAAAAACTCTGCAACAAGTTGATGAGTTCCTCACCACTAAGGTTGCTCCAAAGGAGCTGGTAGATGAGATTAAGGTAATCTCCATATGTACAGAACTTTGCAAGATTATCGTTCCCGTTCCAGAGAAGAAAATGTTTTGCTTTTAACTATGTCTTCATAATTGGTTCCTTGCATCTTGAAAATTCAGCAAATAGGGAAGGCTCTTCTTCCAGACACGGTGAGTGGCAATGCTCTACCTGCACCTGCAGAGGCAAGCCCTGCTGCAGCCACCGGCACTGCTGAGGAAACTGAATCAGTTGCTAAGGAGGATATTGCACCGCTTAAAGTAGAAGCAACTTCCCCGCCTACTCCAGAAGTCAATGCAGTCCCTAATGCTGAAGTCAAAGCTGATGCACTACCTGAAAGTTCAAGGCCACTCTCGCCTTATCCTAATGTAAGTTTCCGTTTTTATGTTCAACTGCTCTTTTCATCATTTCGTTCTAACCAACTCTTTATATGATTGCCACACACGATATCTTCCAGTCATAGTGGCTAGCTAGCTAGCACATCCTTTCTTATCAATGGACTGAAGATGGTCCTCTTTCGAATTCTGAGATTGCTAATTTATAAATTATATGCTACATATACTTAATGGTCATTGCTCTGCTTAGTTTAACATCTTGTGTTATATGCATGCAGTATCCTGATCTCAAGCCTCCAACATCGCCGATGCCTTCACAACCATAGAACTGGACATGCAGGCTGCCATATAGCCTAGTTAACAACAAGCATAGCTAGCTATAGCCTAGTTTGGAATGGAAGCTCCTACTCTGTGAAATTTTGAATATTACATAACATTCATTTGAAGAAAATTTCTCTAGTGCCAGTAGAGATCATAGTTCTCAACACTTTAATATGTCTTGTATTCCATCTTTGTAGAATATTATTGGATATCATGTAGATACAAATCTTTATCAGTTGTTTACAAATAAAATTACATTTTAGGCAGATCTGTGAGAGCATACTGAACAAGGATATCAAACTTGAATATCATTAACCTGAATAGCTTATTCATAAGGCTATACTTGGATATTTCTTCTAGGTTGGAAGGATTATTTCTCAATATTTGAGTCTAAGGAGTATCTACTGCAAATCATCAAGGCATGTCCAAGTTACCATTGAACTCTACTCCTTCCTTTCCTACATTTTTACTTATCACTTTTCGCCTATCAAGAGTAAATTTTTGTCTTTTTATTTGATTAATACAAGCATTCAATTATGAGGAAGTTCTGAGATTATAATTTATGTTTCAAAAGTCCCAGTCTTAAGAAATAACTAGGAGACTTTTTTAATTGGTGTAAAGTTTTAAATTTTTTTTATTTACACAAACCCCCACCTCACCCCTCGACAACCAACACAAAATATCATATTTTCAAGTACTCCTTCATTTTTAACTAGAAATCTGGGTTCGAGTCTCTCTGGGTAGGAAATCGTCTTTGTTAGAAAGCACTTTATTCCAAATGAGGGACCTTCGATATGAATTTGGATTTAGTCGAGCTCTAATATGAGTAACGAACATCGGGGTGAAAAACAAAAAAAAAAAAAAAATTGATCCAAATGACTAGAGGCCGGGTCTCCAATTTTGGGTCGCATCAAAACCTTTTCAAGGATCCACTCACAAATTAAATCCACCGAAAATTCAAGACACAAAGTCAATAATATTTCTTTTAAAATCTTATTCGGATAAAATAAATTTAAAAGCTTGATTCGATAAGTATAAAGTGGAGTATTTCTTTCAAAATAATTAAAAAGTAATAGAGTCTAAAAACCCCTACAATTAAATAAAGAATGGAAAAATAAAATAAACAAAGCCTCAAAGTATGTAAATAAATAATCAGATGTAAAACTTCTATCTAAATTTGTTTAATGGGAAAACAACCAAAAATCCCTTAAATTTATAGAATAATATATCTCACAAAAATAGAGCATTTCAATTCAAAATGAAACCCTTAAATATTTAACTTTGTAAACTAATATGACCAAATTAACACAAAATTTAAAATGTTAACACTCTGGTAATCTGAGTAATAGTTCTAGCCTGAGATAATAAATGGATTAAACTGAAAACAAAAGCAAAACTATTTTACTCCAACGGTAGGTTTTAAATTTCAAATAATCGAAAAAAAATAGTAATTCTAGCTTGAGATAATAAATGGACTAAACTGAAAACAAAAGCAAAACTATTTTACTCCCACGGTGGGTTTTAAATTTCAGATTATCGAAAAAAGGACTCGCAAAAAAGCAAAGGTATCTAGGAGCAAATAATGCCAGTGGCAGTGACAGGGGTTGAGTGCAGTTACCTCTTCATTCTTCTTCAAAAATCAAAAAAATGAAATAAAGCGGGAACTCAATTTCTCTCTCAAACTATTGAAATCCTCCATTAACAAGTTACTCAAATCTGCTTTTGGTTCTTCTTCTCTGCAACAGCAGCAGTAGCCATGGCGAGAACCAAACACCTCGCGAAACGAAGTCGCACCAAACCTTCTGGTTACTTCTCTATCTCTCCTTTTTATAATTTAACCTAACTGCACATATATCGTAAGTTTAGAGTTTTGAAAAAGTTAGCGAATTCGGCAATATAGGCAATAAGATCTGACTTAGTTAAATATATATATATATATATATATTTGTAAAGGAAAAAAAATCAACTGTATATGGCTCAAGTTGAAGATAAGAAGCGGTGCTTAATGCCTTTTATGTACATTCAGCGATGGTTTCTGTGTGTGTGAATGTTTACACTAGCGTATACACTTCGTTTCAGTTTTTGGATTTGATTTGATTTTTGTTGAGTTTGTTTTTTGAACCCTAATTTGGTGATGTTGTACCTGGACTTGCAGCTGCACCTTCAGCGACTCCATCGGTATGATAATAACTGTGATTTTTGTGTTCTCATGCTAATTCAAAGTTCGTGAGGTTAATTTTTTGCTTTTTGTTTGGGATAAATCAGACGCCTACAAGAAAAAGTCCAAGGTCTGCGCCGGCAAGTAAGTGTATATAGAAGTAAATTAATGTGCATTTCTGTACATTCATGCTTTGGACATGTAGTTATGTTGCTGTACTTTTGTTTCAGTCAATTTTTTGGTGTCAATTTGAAGCTAGTTGGGTTAACTATATGAATCCTTCTAAATACATTCGTTTTTTTCGAGCCCAATCCTATATTTCTAAATGATGGGAGAATATTTGTGTTTCAGCTTCAGTGCAGAAGCCAAAACAGAAGAAGCGTTACAGGCCAGGGACAGTGGCGCTTCGAGAAATCAGACACTTTCAGAAGACGTGGAATCTTGTTATTCCAGCTGCTCCTTTCATCAGACTTGTAATTTTCATCATATGGACTTATAGCATATCAAAGTCGTTTTTCTAATGCATTTTTTTTTTGGTTACGTTCATCATGGTTCTGTTGATGTTGTGCTTGCTTACAGGGATAAAGTTAGACTGCTAGATATAATTTGAGCTTAGCAGCCATATGATTAGATGAAATAGGAGAAACTCTAAACCAATTATAGCTTGATTTAGTGCTTCATTACCACGTAATCTGGCTGAAATGGAAGAATAAACTTGAAGTCGAATCTGAATAGTTGCAGGTGTCTAATTTAATGTAGATTACGGAAAAAAGTGAGAGGGCTATCAGTGTTATGCCTTAGTTGAGTGGAGAATACGTGAATCACTGCTGCACTAGTGGATAAAGCTAAGGTTAGGGCTTTCCACTAGTTGATGAGTATTAGTGAGACTAAATTGAAAAGAAAAAAAAAGATGCTGAAAGGATAGTAAAAAATAAAAATACTATGGAATGGAGAGAATAGCCCCCTTTTCTTGAATAAAAACCCTTTAAAAGAGGCATCTTTGGCAAGCTTCAATTGATGTATTACTCCATAACTTAGTTTCTCATTTTCCTTTGGACTATGTCAAGATGAACATTCACCTATTTTCTAACTGATTTAGTTTCTCAATGGAGAGCACACTGATGTTAACAAATAGAAGAAAGAAAAATTCATTCTCTTTCTTGAGTTTATTTTTATACTCTAGTATTTTATTTGTTTGGGCTTGGCTGAGTTCAATTTGCAGGTTAGTTTGACCAGTTTTTGGGATTATGCACTATTGTTCAAAGAAAGGTTTCCGTTTCGTATTGATTCCAATATGGGATTGGAGTGGGAAGACCATTTATGATCTGCTGGACTTACAAAAGTGGAAACTAGTTAACTCTTTTCAATTAGTGAGGATCTGCTTCTGTAGGAGGTTTGGTAATTTCAGATTTTAAGGTGTACTACGCAGATCTGCTAGTCAAAAAAAGTTTCTATCCTCCTGCTCTATATTTCAGGAAGTCCCTGGGACTCAGTTTGTGGGTCTGGCAGAAAGTGTGGACTAAGAGTGTATACCAAAATCTGCATTCTGACTATTCTTTTAAATGTAAATGTGTTGTAGAACTGCTATATTTATACCCTTGATGATAATATGGTTTAGTTTAGACCAAATAGATTATGGATTTATCCTTGCCTTTATTAAGTTTTCACCAAACTTAATTGTTTTATCCCTCTTTTCTGACTGGGGCAGGTTAGAGAAATTAGTCACTTTTTTGCACCTGGGGTAACTCGTTGGCAAGCTGAGGCGTTAATTGCTATTCAAGAGGTACGCCAATTTCTCACCATAAAAAGTGGATCTGTTAGCTGCTATTTGGCTCATGTGTATTAATTTAAGTTATTTATAGGAATCATGTGTTCCTAGAGAGGAGAGGGAAATCGATTCATATGAATATATTTGCTCTCATATATCATCAAGTAGTTTTATATGTCAATAACATATCTAGCTTGAAATAATCTCTGCTCCATAGACATATTAAAATCATTTTAATGTATATTAGAGTAATTCTACTATCAATTTCAAAATGTGCTTAATAATCTCCTATAAAAGGTTTCTCCAAGTTATAGAAAATTACAGCATGAACTCCATAATAATATAAAGCATGTTCCAATTGTGTGGTCAGGGTAGTAACTGTGTATGAAAAGAGCCGACATATTATTAAAGTGATATTCCTCTTTTCAGTACCTAGCATACATTAGGTAAGAAAGGCTATGTTGCTCGGACTCTTCAAAAATGATCCCACACCCATGTCAAATTCTTCAAAAATGCACTAGTTTTGGAGAATCCAACATGCACCCGTCGACATTTTTGAAGAGTCCGACCAACATAGAAGAAAGACAATTGATATCATCTCCTAACAGGCAATCCAAGATGGGCAAGACAATTAGTTAGCCAAGGGAGTTTGAGTTTCTGGAAGATTTATCATATTGAGAGATGTCTATTACAAACTCTTGCTCCATGAAGGTTTTTCTACTTCGATTATGGTTGCGCATTTTCCTTATCTGAGTCCTGCTCAACTGAATTGCTTTTATATCTTGAAATTGCAAAAATACTATTTAGGTGTATTAATCAGGCAAGTTCAAAGTAAAAACTACTTATCTTTGATTTTTGCTTAGATAAGCTTATCTCCTGAATGGTACAGTCCAGTGTCCACAAATAAAGTTGCTACTCGGCTTACCCCTGAATCAGGGTGTCGACTCCTTTTGGATATTGTTCCAATCGAGAGGACATATATTATTACTAAGTACCACTAATTCCTATTGGCTTTTGTTTTGTTGTCATAAATACGATACATATACTTGCATCAACATACGACTGATCTTGCAGCAACAAGTTATTCACCTTTTCCTCTGAAGCTAAGCCAATTCTGATACATAGTCACTAGCATGGCATACCTTATTTTTTTAAGTTCCCCAGCAAAGAATAAGGCATTGAAAAGAAAAGGGATTTCTTAGTGGGTATACCCTATGGCCTCCTCTAATATGCCCATTATTTCTTTGTGCTATAAACCAAAAGCCCTTTGTGTTCTAAACCTTTTTGACTGCATGTATATATAAGTGTATTTGCTATGTACATGAAAAGATGTAGTTTTTTCTATTTTGTCTGTGACAAGTTGATGTCCAGTAAACATATGGAGTAAAAGGAATTGGCTTGTTGTGATCATTGATCAGAAACAGATAGAATCCTGTTAAGCTGGCAGGGCGCTGTGGATAACTAGTGAGAAAAAAGGACAGAGCTAAGCATCAGCTTTAGCATGTCTCTCTGCAAGCATGCATTTCTGCTTCCCTATGAGATTTTGTTTGTATATGGAAGAGCATCAATTATCTTGTGAAATAATGTACATTGTGTCTTCTCAGGAACCTAGGAAATGTTTCTGAAATCCTTTGTTCTGTCAGTAGCTGTGCTCAAATAACAGACAGATAGTCATAGGGGAACAGTCAGCAGTAGAAACTTGAAATGTCTATGTAGTGTCAAAAAAATTATATTTAGTGTTGATACATGAACTGTTATTCATCTTCATTCTGTGCCATCTGGTGCATAGTTTGGAGTGAAAGAACTTTACCCCATTCTTCATACAGATTCCTCAAGAGTCGAGACAGTGTTGCAATCATGTCAAACTCTGCTTATTCTGTCAGGCAATTTGTCTTTACCTGCACATATAGTATATTAATAGTCCTATGATCCTTGCACATCATGCTTTTCTTAGGATGTTTTCATCATTAATATCATTAAAATAGCAAACTGTAGATGTATGCATAAAGTAAGAAAGTTTGAGTGCATAGTCTAGTTCAGTCAACATTAGTATTTTCAGCCTATTTTTGTAGAAATGCCTTTTTCTCTAAAACATATATGTCATATTGAACTCTATTCTTAATCAATATCAGCAAGAGTGATATAGGTATTTTGCAGGCTGCTGAAGATTTTTTAGTTCATTTATTTGAAGATGCAATGCTATGTGCTATTCATGCGAAGCGTGTTACACTTAGTAAGTTTCCTCTTCAATTCTTCCATTTTTTGGTTTTCTTATATGATATTGTTCCTTCTCCACAGTTGACCTTTCTCGACATCCCTCTACTCATTTCCTTGTTGCTTTGGGGAATGGGCTGGCAGCCTGGTTCATCAAATTACTTGTCTTTCACAAATTATGTTATTCTGTTGTAGATTTCATATACCTATTAGCTTTCTCAATTGTGTTATGCTCGTCCTCCCTCAGGGAATTGGAGGAAAATGCTCTACAAATGCTTTTAGTCGCAAAGTTACGGCATACAAATTATGCCATAGATGCACATATATTCGGGGTCCTAATTGTATTTACTCCATATATACATTTGCTAAAGATGCAAACGTGAAATGAGGCAATCTTTTCTATTGCCTCTTCCAAGTTAACCTCTTTCATATGAATTCTTCAATCACATCTAGGAGGAGTACCTAGGGGCCAGGTACAGCCTGTTTCAATATGGGAGATTTTAGGTGTTTAGTGCAGTGAAAAGTTAGCCCAATGATCTTTTAAGATAATACTGGGAAACAGAGGAGAGCAGTTGCCTTATGGTCTCAACTACTTTTATGGATAGAGCACCTGCTGTTCTGAACAATACTTCTATTATTAGTGGTCTGGAATATCTTGGGCATCTCTAGGTCTTTTAGTACTGCCTACTTGTTTGCTTGGCATGCTTTGTTATATGATGCGTAATTTATATTGTTTCATTATTCTTGATGCACAGTGAAAAAAGATTTTGAGCTGGCTCGACGACTTGGAGGAAAAGGACAACCTTGGTGAAGCATTACCATCTTACCCAAGTAGATAATCGTACAGCTTCAGTTCAAAGAATCAGCCTCTGATGGAGTTTATAAAGTTTGATTATCAGTACTTGTAGATGTTTCTTATTTGACCATTACCTCTCGCTGTAATTGAATGGACTAGTTATAGTACATTATCTTCAAGGTCCCAATACTGTAGTAGCAATTCTTACAGCTATAGTTTGACTTAATTGGTCGATGCTATTTCCATGTGATTATAGTGGACGAGCTACATAGATGTCATGCAGAAAGCAGTCTGTATTTTATTGTTTAGGCTGCAGATACATATCCTTTAGTAGGTTTCTTGTGTTGAAGGAGTGACGAGAACAGTTCTGGTCTTGAATTTCTTATTCTTGAAAGTGGTTGGGTGATTTAGCAAATATTTTGTACCTGCAAGTTTACACCCATCATGAGTCGTTCAGGACTATCATATGGGAATTGTAACAAATTTGACTATCTGGAGCTACGGAATTGTAGCTGGGGTTACTTTCTGGCATATGTTCTTTTTGTAGCTACCTGAAATTGTGTCAATTGGACCTACCAATCAAATTTATAAGACAAATAATGATCAATGAAGATCCCCCTCTTTTCTACGAAGGGCTCGGGTTAATCAGTTTACTAAGCTTTGCTTTTCTTGTAGTCGATCCTGAATGTTCTTTGCTCCTTTCAGCTCAAAATGCCTAATGTGGAGAAAAAGACACAACAACTTATATTATTGGGAGAAATTAAGATTTGAACTCAATTATTCATTGAGTATGCATGGCCATATAAATGAAAACAAACGTATCTAAAAATGTAAGTAAATAAATGACAACTGCAAGTCAAAGGGAAAGAGTAGTTTGTTTGGTTAGGACCAGCCGTTGTTTGATGATGATAACAAATGCAGACAAATCTGTCGAACCATTGAGGACAAGTATAAAAAAACAGAAGCTGTCCCTCCTAACTTTGTATCTCAGCAGCAACTCTCTGCTATTCCTCTTTTCTTGATCCTCATTATTCTTATCTTTCTATTTCTCTACTTTTTTTGTACCTAAAAATGGATCAAAATCTCCATCACCAACACAAACTCATGCACCGATGTTGCAGCCATGAAGAAGGTACACCCCTAATATATACCCCTTTGTTTTTTCTTTCATTTTTCATTTTCTAACTTCTTTTTTTGCTTGGAAAACAGAGGTTAATAGTATGGAGTGGGAATTCATTAGAATGAGCAAGCAAGAAGAAGATCTTATTTACAGGATGCACAAACTTGTTGGAGACAGGTAAAAGTTGAATAATTACCAGTATTAAGACTAGGAAAACATTGTCATAAACATGCACAGATGTAGTATTGTCATTAACTTTTAACTTGACATGGTGTGATATTATCTACTTTGAATTTTGAATTAAGTCCACGCAGTTTTCCTCAAAATGCTTCACATCGTTAAGATTATTCAACATCTTAAAAATAGTGGCAGAATCAAAAATTTTACTACGGAACTTTAAAATATGAAAAAGTAAACACACTAAGAATCTAAAAGAGATTCAACATCTACTATATATACATAACAAATAATTTAAATCATGTTAAACAATCTATATTTTTCCTTGGTCCTACCTAGCTCCACCCCTACTTTATAACTCACTTCGCTATTGTTTCTACTCTACTTTCCATATGGGACTTTATTCACACACACCCGTCAAATATGAGAAATTTTTGTATTTGTCTGTTATAGCAGGTAACCTATTAATGTTTATTTTGATATTAAAATAGAGTGTTGTGTTTTTGTGAAGGTGGGGGCTTATAGCAGGTAGAATACCAGGGAGAACAGCAGAAGAAATAGAAAGGTTTTGGATAATGAGACACAGTGATGGGTTTGCACACAAGAGAAGACAAACAATTAAGAAAAGTCTATCACCTACATAATTATTATCCTTCTTTTTCTCAACCAAAAAAAAAAAAGAGAAAAAAAAAAAAAAAACTTTTTGAGGAAAGCAGATTCTCTTTTTCCTCCTCATCCTTTCTTTTCCATTTTGTTTGGGGGACCCAAGCTACTGATCATTTTATCATTTTCTTGTCTATGTACTTCTACTTTTAGATTTGAGATTATATCTTATGCCTTTTTGGTTTACTTGTTATGTTTATGTGTGCAATATATATGTAATCATATTATCTTAGCTTTAGGTGACAATATTATTAGTCCAATATGTATCCAGAATATTAGTTAATGCTGCAAAAATATCAATTTTATCCAACTATGCATTACAATATATTGTGACGTTAATTAAGTGCAAAATTAGCTTTCTCTTGGTAAATATACTTCCTCCAATCTATTTTAATTTTTGTATGTTGTTTTTTTCATGTTCTTTAAGAAAATATAATTAAAAGAGTATTTTGACTAAATTATTCATTTTTACTCTTTGATCTTAATTTTGTACTACTTTTTTTTTCTTTTCATTATAGTAATATCTCTTCACATTATTGAGTAAAAATAAATAATTAATTATATCTTAATTTTCTAAAATAACAACTATCTTTCACCAATTATTTTTAATAAACACAGTAACTAAAATAAAGCGGAGAGAGTAATATAACTAAAAAGGGGTTTTGATAAACAAAGAAAATTGAGTGATTGTTTAGTGATAAAATTACTATCTAAGACCTTTCCTTAAGTATCATAATGATCTACAATTGCTTTCCTCTATGGGCTCTTTTTTGTAGAAAGGAAGCTATTTCCTCAGTACCAAAATAAGTGATGCACAGTTTAACCCATTTTTTTTAAGTAAACAAAATTGTCAAGTTTTGTATTTGTTAGCTCACGAATCACCACTCGCATCTGCGAGACGTCTAATAGTCTCTATTCGAATCCTTAGTCTAGGAATATATAGATTAAGATTGTCCATCATTCCTTTTATTAGAGAAAAAATAGTTTCAACTTTCAATCAGAGAGTAAACAAGTGGGTTGACGGGTCAAAGGAGTGAAACATATTTGGGCCGGGAAGAGCCCATTATAGTGAGATTCGGCTTAGAATTAGGGCCCCAACCCAACTACTATTATTTAGTCCATTTCATTTGTAAAATCTTAAATCAAACAAATATCACGAAAATTATTTTTTTTCATTTTTTTTTCTTGATTCATCTGTGTGTTGTGACGAAATTAAGATGTCGCGAAATAATTGAGTTAACTCCGGTGGAGCAAGACCCAGGAGGCTCGCAGCTACCACGGCCGTAAGCACTCCGCTCGTTCGTAAGCCCCTTTAGAGAGGTAAAGCAAACTCTCTCCTTGGAGGAGCACGGGTTTAGTCTAGTAGAACCGGGTTGCGCTGCTTGATGCTCCGATCGAACACAAATCAATGGGGCCATGCCGGTACGACTGAATATGCGTTAGAAAGGTCAATCCCTCCCTTACGACACCAAAAAAACCGGGCCGGGGGATGCTGCCAATTCTACCGAGGACTTTATGGATTTCTTTTTCGGGAAGCGAGAGGTACTGGACAAAAACCCCGAATGAGGCCCGGTAGAGAAAGACAGAAGCATATAAACGACATACTAAGCAGAAGCGCGTAGACTCAAAAGAAGGTCTGACCCACAGAAAGAGTTGGAAGTGGCTGAGCGTTCAGCCACTTGACTGTAAGGAGAGGGGCGCCTTTCAGAAGGTGAGGCAGAAGGATTGAGATTCTCGTAAGAATTATCACTCTATACTAATGCTAAAAAATTTCATATCATATGTAACATAAATACCGTGAGAATCATAATAACTCAGTTAATTAACTATCTAAAATTTCATTGATGAGAACCTTGTCACAAGAGGCAATTTATGTGGTACATGGTGTAGAAGCAGCCACTCTTCCATTTTATTTTATTTTTATAATAATCTTTCTTTCTGGATCTGTTAAGTATGAACTCAACAATATTATATTGCTAACTTTTTATCCTTCTCAACGTGTTCCCTTAAGGTTTCAAACAAATAGTAGGGACCATTGTTATATTATTGATGATTATGATTCAATATTAGATATACTTCGTTGGTTCGTCTTGAACATGGCATGTTTCTTAAGAAATAATAATTGAAATGATTATTTATTATAGTACACATATTAATTAATGTTGCATATTAAAACTTAAAAAATGATTTTGGAAGAAGTAACTAATGCTGAGGTAAAACATAGAACTAGAATAATTATCTTTTTTTATATATGTTAAAAGTAAAAATTTATTTAAAATAATGAACGAGTAAAGTAAACAAAGTGAGTATTATATTTCTTTCCTTGTACACAGAATTTACGCTTATTTTTTCTAAGTTTAACTAACTTGTAGAATATAAATATTTTGGCCCCTTAAGCTAGCTAGTCTACAACAATTAGCAGGGCCAATATAATTAATTAATAATGTATTGTGGTTGACATTAAGTAAACGTTGAGAAAAATGCGAGCAAAATTTTTATTAATGTGACAATACTGACCAATGATACCCATTTTCATGTCCGTAAGATATCCCCCTTCTTCTTCTTTTCGTTTTTTTAAATGATCATCAGTTTTTTTTGCATATTCATATTTCAATTATTGCTTCTTCTTTTTTTCCTACCTAAATTTGTTACTTTTTCTCTCACACAATGATAACGTTTACTAAACTTGTGGGTAGAGAAAGTATATAACAAGGAACTTTAAGGATTCCAGTACTTTTCCAATAAAATTTGAGAAAATATCGTACCATTTAGCAAAATACAATGATTATAATTCAAAGGATATAAATTATTGTAATTAATTTATCATTTACTTTTATAAATACTCTTTTTTATTGTGGCTCTACTTATTTCCTTGACCTAGTAAAACAATTAAAACAAAACATTTATCCATAGTAAAATAGTGTAATATATATATATATATATATGATTGATTGGTATTTTATTTGGAAATTAAAGCAAAGTGTGACCCAAAACAACGTATTAAAATCTTGTTGGAGGGTTCTTAAAATCTTGTATTTATTATTATAGCATGTAGAAAAATCCAACCACACAATTCTAATAACTCTTTTATATCATTTTTAATATTAATCTCTTTTTTGTTTTTTCTTCGTAATAGGGACAAAACATCGAAAAAGTAGTCCCACCCAATAAGTAGACAAGTCAGTAGTACTTGGATGTAACTCATTTATGTAACAAATATGGATGGTGGTACGGTGATGGACGGGTGGGATAGCTTTACTCTTAATCATAGGTTTCAGATAAGAGCCTTGGATATGGAAAAAATCTTATTGAGAGCGTCATCTTCGAATGAGTCCATTAAATATTATTTCGTTTCTAGTCACGTCATCATATCGGTGACTATATATCTTAATAAATTATGCTAATATTGTTTTATAGGATTGATAATATCAAATGGATCTTTTTTATATATACTACCTCCGTCTGATATTAGATGTGCACTTTTCATTTTACATGATAATTAATAAATTTTCAGCTTTACTATTTTACCCTTCGTTCATATTAATTAGCCTCTTGAAAAAAAAAGAAAATTTTGAATCTTCAAAATTTGTTTAAGCTTCCAAAGACCATATTAATTATAGAGATAAAATGAAAAAAATTTAGTTAATTCTATCCTGATTTCGCAAGTGATCAAGTAATATAGACAAATATTTCTAGGAAAATGCCCATCTAATATGAGACGAAGGGAGTAATACTATGTTAAATCGAATAATGATTATTCTCATCACTTCCAACGAATTGTCCCTCGAAAAAGATAGTTTCGGGGTTAAAATGAGTATCGTCGATTTCTTTATTGATAGATTATTAGTTGACGTTTAGACATGTGATATCATATTGAGTCATGATAAATGTAAATTGAAAAACTATTATTTTTTCTAGGTGGTGAGGTGTTATAGTAAAAAACAAAAGATTGTAAAAATATAATAATAAAATCTTTTTTTCAATCTTATTTTTAAAATACAATAGTGATTCAGTATCTTTTTAATTATTTTTTAAGGATTATATTCTCAAGTCCAAGTAGGATGCTAGCAACAGTCCAATTGTGGATATTTTAGTATTTTAATAGTTTGCACAATTAGCCAAACAAGTCCTTTGAAAATGCTAAAAGACGGACTGGTATGTTCATATAATTAATAATTAATAATAAATAATGTTAAGGATGTCTTGAATGTACATTTCATTATTGTTTACTAATATTGTTAGCTGAGTATTATGTCAAGAGGACAAATATTTGTACATTTTGCAGGTTAAGTCAACTAACAAGGGAGGCTCTCTACAGAAATTTTAGTTATCTTTTCAGAGTCTATTTAAAATAAAGTTGAATGACTTTGTAGCTAAAAAAAAGTAATGACTTGGGAAAAAATATTATAAGTTCAACGATCATTTCAGAAATTGGTTTCAATATTTTGCTTATAATGGATGCACGTAGTTAATTAATTGATCAAATAACGTTCTCTTGGAATTTGAGTACAAAAAGGAAAAAATGCAGTAAGATGTATGACACATAGACACGAGTAAACAACATCGCAGAAAAGTGTATTAATGTAAAGATGGATTTTGGGACTTACTCAATCTGAAAAATTAGTTTAAATTTACTATAAAAACGAATATTTAATTTCATAAATGATAATCAAACTAAGTATCTATAGCAGAAACGTCATATAACTAAATTTGAGTAGCCAAAAAAAGTATCTTAACTACCACTACATACTCAAAAAATTGGTCACGTTGTAAAATTATTATTAGTTTGGGGTGAAATGTTCATGAAATATATTATCGATCGCGGCTGCGGCATAAGCAAAAGTTGTCAAATAAAAATAATTATTGTCACGTCATCGACACATTATTTTCTGTAAAGTAGCTAGGAGAAATATTAGAAAGGTGAATTGATGGCGATGAGTCAACAAAGGGCTAGTAGTTCAGACACAATAATTTTGTACGTACGTTGGTGTTTAATGTCATTTCCAACACTTTTCTTGGTAAAGTAGGAGAAAACAATTAACATGACAAAACTTGGGAAATAAAGGGATGAGATTTATTTGTAACTTTCCTTTTCATTTCTCTTGTGTTTCCTAGCTAGTTACAGTAGGGGATGACTATCGGAGAATGTTATTGGCTCAATTGATTGACTATCTGAATTTTCATGTTGTTGGTGAGGCTATGAGAGTTCGATATCCCACCTTATAATTTTCTCCTTGTTTTCTCGTCAAGTAACAAAAAAAAAGAGTAGTGGGGATCATCACTAGAAGCAATATATATTATAAGTGTATACGATAGATGACTATAATTAATGACATTTATTTTCTTTGAATTTCAACTAATTGAGTGACCGCAATATGCAAGTAGTAGTAGTAGTTAGTAGCGAGGTCAAGATTTTTCATTAAGGAATTTGAAATATGAAAAAGTAAATATACGAAAAAATTGACATTACATTAAAAATTTATGTTAAATCATATAGATTATATAATTTTTCGTCGAAAAGAAGTTGTTGAATGACTATTAGCCCCGCCCATCACTAGTAGTACTAATTATTGAAGGAAAATTTGAAGGAAGAAAACAGGAAATGTCTTGGAAAAGACTAATTAATTAATACTGTTGTTGAAGAAAACCTTCTAAACAAACATTAAAAAAAGTCAAAAGTTACGTTGAATTGTATGCCAATTCTAAGGACAGAATTATTTCATGTCCGTACGAGATTGATATCCCAAATTCCATCATTGCTTTTCATTGTTTCTATTAAATTTCATCTTCTTTTTTTTCTCTCTCTCCGGAAAACTACTTCGGACTTTTTATTCTATTTTCGGATCGTTTTGAGGCGTTGGCTAAGATCAAATTTCGTTTTTCTTTTTTACCATGATGAATTAATTGATTTAATGTAGGCATCACTTTTTTCTTTGTCCTTCCCTCCGATCGGAGGTATGGATAACAAGGCCACCATCACAACCTTCTCCATTCTGTCCCTATGTTGGAATAAGATAAGGCGGTTCGCTTGAGTTGCTCAACCTCCCCTTAGCTCGGTGCTCATGACGTGCTACGGAACCTCCACTAATAAATTATGGTTGTGGATGTTAGATGTGAAATTTTTTTATGAATTTTTTTTGGAAAGGGAGTTTGTTTTTTCTTGTCAGCGGCATTCTCCCTTTAATTGAATTGTTGAAACATTTTTATTTTTTTTCAAATTAACTTAATTGTTCAATTTTTCAAGACTACTTTTAGAATGTTCTTTCAATTTTACCCTTCATTAGTTAGTATTGGAATTAGTTATTAATTAATATTTAGTTATTTTAATTATAAATTTGACAATAATTAATAAGGGTAAAAATTGAAAGTTATACCTAATGTATGTCCTTTTTTTTTTAAGAGCGTGAAACACCTCAACAATTCAATTAATTTGAAATAGAGCGAGTAACATTTCCGAATAGGGAACTTAAAGAGGGACGAGCTTCATGTTTTCCTAAATTATATTAATAACATTTATAATTTATCTATTGTGAAACTGTAAAAGTGAATTATGGCTCATTACTATTTTACATAAGCGGCTAGAAATATGCAGCTATTTATCGATATGTCTGCTTTCAATGTAGTTATCAAAATTTACTATTTTTTTTTATTTAAATTTGTTTATCTTATTTTATTTTTTATTTGTATATATTTGAAAATTACGTAAAAATACTATTAATCATAATAATTAGTAACTTAAAATATGTTAAAATCATATAAAAAATTTAATTAACTCTGAAGATATAATCAATTGCCACATCAATTGAGGCAGAGCGAAAAACATATATTATTCGAAAATTATGTAAAAAAAAATTTATAAATCACAATAACTTAAACTTAAAACATTTGAACAATATATAAAAAGTTATAAGTACTTTCAAAATTCACAAATGGATACATACCACATAAATTCTCTTCTTTTTTTTTTTGGCTCTACTTCTTTCCTTGACGCGTAACACAATCACTCGTTTTTTGTCCCACGCGTTCCAGAAAAATTAGATTTATGAAAAAATTGCCTAACTTTGGTTGGTTGGTTGGCATATATTTCTTTGGAACTTAATACTCGTTCAAAGATTCTTGAGAGAATATTAAAATATTTTTAAGTGGGGGTAAAATATTAATTTCGTTTATAAATTATTGAAAATTTTAAAAAATACTTATTTATTTGACTAATTGAACTTAAATACGCTCCTAATATTGCCACATGGGTGAAATACACTCTAAATTCTTCTCAAGTTTAGAGGTATTTTCAACACTTAATTCCCTCGTCTTTTTATTAAGAGCTCTAGACTTCTACAAGAATTTGAGATTACTTATTATGTCATGTGACAGATCAGGGGTGTATTTAAGTTGAGTTAGTCAAGTAGATTAGAAATGTTTTTAAAATCTGTCTATAATTTAAGAATGAAACTAATAATTCACGCCAAGCTCAAAATGTATTTTTAATACTTCTCTCAAGTTTCTTACATATATACTGCAAAATCATGTGGTGATTAATTATAGCATCTCAAAAAATCCAACCATAAAACTCCAATTAATAGAGGTAGTCCCACATTATCTCATCAATAAAAGGACAAGTCAGTAGCACTTGATGGAACTCATTTCATTTACTAGATGTTGTTTGGTGGGATACACGATATAAAATGAAATAGAATAACCATAACTTTCATTTTTTTTACGCGTGACAACATTGTTTATCCTTATAAAAGCATGGTTGAATTTGTTACAACGATATGTAGATTGAATTGATTTATAAGATAATATAATAGAATAACAAGTACGTATAAATATATTAACGAATCAGAATGCGAGTAAGTAATGATACTTTATTAATAAATAAAACCAAATTAGCCTAAATTCAAGTTGTACTTAATAAAGGTAATTCTGGATTAGCCTCGAACTTGAAGAACAATCTACTAGTATTTATTTGATAGAAAAGGTAAGAACGTTGGTATATATTTTGAATTAGTGTCTTATACGTAATTAAAAAATAAAAGATATTCACTTTATTTTCTCACTTATTATGAACCCAACATGCCAAAAAAAAAGAAAAAAAAAGAGAGAGACATCCTTGAATTTGTCGTATCGTACACTTCGGGGTCGCCTTTGAAAGAAAAAAAAATGACAAATAGAATAGTGGGTTACAACTTTCATGTGGTTCAGTTTTCCTTTTTTCATGACCAAAAAATCTGTCCTGTTTTACTTTGATAAAATCTTTGGGATATCTTGAAAATGATATTATAAGGATTGTAATATTAATTTTTGACAATTTTTGCCTATCCAGACAACAAAATCCTCTTAATTTTGACTACTCTTTGATTTACAACTTAAAGTCACTATGGTCTCCATACGGATTAGATTGTGATCTAGATGATACTATTTCCTTCCTTTTAAAATAAGTGATGTTTTAGATTATTAAAAATGTATTAATAAGATTTTTCTAATTTTTTTTACCCGTTTTTAATTAAAGGAAATTTTACATAATCAAGAAATTACTAAAGAGTTGCATCTTTTTCAAAATGTTTATTAAGAGCAAGTTAGTAAAAATACATCTTACTTTTCAAGAACGAGTAGTTTTCTTAAGGAATGTGTCCAAACTAAAAACGTCACTTATTTTGAAAAAGACGTAGTATTACATTTTCCAGATTCTTATAGGGCGTGTTTTCATTGTCATTTTCAACCGAAGGAAGAAAAAAATCGAACACAAATACAATAGAGAGAATATGTGGATTAATTGGACAATTTACTAATAGGGTTCAAATTCCTACTTAATGAAGTTGAATTAGTGTAATAGCTTGCATATTTCTTTTTTTTTAATCGTTGAATTAGTGAAATTGCTTGCATATATTTATTTTTTACGATAAAAAAAAAACAAAACATTTAATAGAATGGAATAATTCTATTAAATAACTAAAGATTAGGTTTAATATCATCACAACATTATTTCATCAAATTTGACGAACTACATTTAAAAAGTAATATCTTGTGTAAAAATGTCGAATGACGAGTTAAGTCAAATTTGAATTAAGTCGATATATCCTTACGAACAACCTATCCAAATCGTGTTTAATTAACATATTGGGTTAGATTAGTTTGGACTAAGCAATACTTGATGAGGACACTATTAAACATCAATTTGAACATTTTATAAAAGGCAATTTGTCAATTGGGGTTGTATAGTATAATTGTTGGCACAGTCTCAGTTTCCATAATTAATAGAGCATTAATGAATACTTAACTTCAAATTATTTTAATTGAAGTTGACTTTCTATGTTTGTTATGATTTTGTTTAACATGGCCTCTAATCCAAGAGAAATGGAGGATATGTTAATTATTTCTCAATTAAGCACAACTCACTGCCAGCATTATAATTAACCAGTATAAAATTGTCAAGCTAGATGCATGTTCTTTCCTGTTAATAGATTAGAGAAACAAATATACATAATTGTCAAAATTACTTAAATATGTAAGTATGCACCTAAATTCAAATTCCATGTTTGATTTGATGTCTATTCTTAAAAGGGAAAAATAAAAATAGGGTCCATTCATGTCTGGTAATTAAGTTTTTCTTCCTTTATTTGCTTGACTTATTCTTTTATATTAGAATTCCTAAGCTTGACACATTGAAATTTCTATTCTCCTTTTATAATTATAAAATTTTATATAATTAACCAAATTCCTATGTTAAAATTAATTAATACTGTAATAAAGGATTAAAGGGTCCATATTTGTTTTTAAAAACTTCAAAATAATTAATTTTAAAAGTGTAATAAATTTAATTATAAGTGCCTAAAGGTTGAACCTAGATTTTATTTTGAACACACTTTTTAGTGAAAGTGACCTTTATTTCTTAAAATTCTAGATCTACCCCTATTGCATAATTTAGGAGTTAATTTTTTAATTTAATAACTTTAAATCGAATCTTACATTTCTATTAAAAAATAATTAACTAACGAATAATAAATTTTAAACTCAATAAATCAAATAATACTATTATACCAAACAAGAAGTCATAATTAATGTTCAAATTTTATATTCATCTCTCTCCATGGATGTTGTATACATCCTCCATTTCCACTTCTAGTCCACCATAACTCATCAAATTTCAATAAATAAGAGAACCTAATATCATATGTTATATCTTAAAGAAATGTTGTAAAGATATTATACTAATGGTCTCACTGACTTTTTAAAAGAAATATTCTTGAAATAAAATAGAGTAATAAAGAAGCACACACATCAATTCTACTTACTAATATAACTTCTTCTTCTTTTGCATGTATCAATAAGCTAGATATAACATGGCAAGTCAAATACAAATGAATTATTTTCTCTCGACTCTGTCAATGAAAAGAAGGACATTTAAATCGAGAAAAAGAAAACATGACCAAAAAAATAATCTTGACATCATAGAATTTACTTGACTACTTATTAATACATTAAAAATTGAATTCGTTGTTACCTAAGAAACTATTTGACGTTATATATGCATATGCCTTGTCGTTCAAAGGCGATGAAATTAAAATCGTATAAATTCTAATATTTAGTATGACAAAAAAAAGGTATTGTTTTTGATGTATTATTTATTTTGGTAAGTAAATTTATTTAAAAATATTTGATGTTTTAAAAAAATAATGAGTTCATTTACATCCCTCACAAACCTACCATTGTTATTCTAATTACCAAGGTGTTGGTTAAATAAGATATTTAAAAAGAGAGATAAAAGATAATTTAGATGAATACTAAAAAATGTATTGTTAGTAGCTTAAGATCTTGAATTGCCTTTAACGCTAGCATGGACGAATAAACAATTTATTATGAAAAAGTAGTTTCGTGCTTTGGTGTTTTGAAATTTTACTTCTAGAAATTGAAATACCAAACAATTGTTTTTTTCCAAAGGACTGAAAATGATCATTTTTAAAATTTTAACCATTTATTTTATAGCATAACTCAATAACTTTAAGTCAAACTTATATTTATATTGCGAACGTAATAATATAAATGTATTTGAAATTTAGTACTAGAAACTCAGATAATTCATAATCATAAATTGTAAATGTATAGATTTAAAATCTAAACATCCAAATTCAAAAACGCAAGAAGCTTCTTTAACTTTTAGTTGAAAATATTGAGATAACAACAAAAGAATATAAGCCACAGAATTACACTATAAGATTTTATCTGATTGCCAAATCAGTCAAAGGAAGAATATTCAAACGTGGTTCCGCGTTGTTGCCTTTAATATATTGCATTACAATATAATATTATATTATATGAGACAAATAATGTGAGAACAACTTGACGTAGAATCGTGATGTCACATTTATACAACCCCTTTGTTACGTTAATGTAATTCTCTTTTTTTCTTTTCAAACGTTAATTATGTATTTCTCCACCAACTATTTTATATACTATAGTTTTCTTAATTATTATTTTTTTGAGTTCCGAAAATTGATGTATAACGGTTCGAGATAGCGATGTATTATTTGTTCAAATTTGATTTGAATATAATAAATTAATATTTTTAAAAATGAATATTACTTGAAAATAAAAAAAAAATTACATAAAAACTCAACTTAAGATTTCATGATCTCTAAAATTCCTACCATTTAATAAAATTACAAAAATTCTCTCTGTAACGGTAAATATGTTTAACCAGTAAACAGCGCGTATTTGGCTACATTATGCAAAGAGGTTTTATTTTCTTGCTGAAAAAACCATGGGATCTATCCCTTTTTGTCAAACTGGAACCAAATTTATTTTAAATGACAATTAAGATTTGTAGAATTATAAGAAGAAATGAATCTGCAAACAATTATCTAAAAAATCAAATTGCTTAAACATTTAAAAAATAAAAAAACAGATTCGTCTAAAACGAAATGAAAGTGAATCTAATTCTTAATCAAAATGAAGTAGAAAATTGTAGCACGTGTTTCTGCGTTCACACCCAACTTGCTCATACAATGTTTCTCATTTTATACTATCACACTAGATATGTGAGAACACTACGATCTTTCGATAATATAATTATTTTTCAAGATAAAATAATTATTTAATTAATTTAACCTATATATATTTCTCAAATATTAATACAATCCTCTTAAAAGAATTTTTTTTATTTGAATAATACTAATTGTGAAATAAACCCTAGTACTACTACCTTTTAATGGCATTGATATCCGCTTCAAGTTTTATATTTTGATATATAAAAATACGTTTTGAAAAAATTGACTAAACACATTATACTTGTCAATCAATTAAAAAAACACTTCAGATCACGTATTGGCCAAATAAGGATGGTATCTTCCTTTAAAATACCTTTTTATGAAAAGCTTAGGCAAACAAATTCTTATCTTAATCATGGCTAATTACGCGCTCACTTATTGTTAGCGATCGAATTTGTTTGTGTTTCTAAATGTGACATTTGTACCTAAAAATGGAATCTCCTCATTAATCAATAACTAAATCCATATCAATATCAATATCCATTTATCTATCTATTCTATGCTATTTTAAAAGAACAGACTTTGTAATTTAAATGTTAAATTACTTTAATACCCCCAGCTATTTCGAAGGGTTGTAGCTTTTCTGATGAATTGTGATTTTTTCGATGAGCTATAACTTTTTAAAAGGGGTTGTAACTTTTCCAAAGGATGTGGTTTTTCATATAAGGCATAATAAACATCCGCTCATACTATTCTTTATTAGCTAAATAGAGGGGTTTCCTTTCATTTTTTAACTACGATTTTTTTTAAATTTCTACTCTCATCTTAAATATCAAAACTCAAAATAGTTGTTAAAGTGAATTCGAAGTTCATCGAAATTCGAGGTACTATTATTGTTTTTTGATATACACGTAAAAGAACATTTTAACGCGATTGTTAATTGATCCGCACGTAACTAAAACTCGTAAAATAATAAAGGCCACATAACCTTTGATTTGGACAAGTTTATATTAGAACTTGGAAAATACTTAAAACTTCAACATCAATTATTGATGAAAGAATAATAAGATTACCGAGTAAAAGAAGAAAAAAAAAGGATATGTAAAGCGTGGTGGCCCAAAAAACGCACTCTTTGAATTAGTCATTGTAGGGTCTCTATTTAATTTAATTCCTCTATAGTAAGGGGGGGGGGGGGGGGAAGCAATTCATACACCCAAAGAAGAGAAAATTCCAACAAAACTATAATGTAT
>JAJONR010010206.1:0-16239 GCA_029582245.1 Solanum etuberosum
AAACTCATAACTTAAGCATAACTTGCAAAATTTCAGATTTTGCTATTTCCAATTTAGTTCTTTTTGGAACTCAAGGTGCTACATCTAGTGACCTTAACACTTAAAAAAATTTAAATTCCTCGGTAAAATCCTACTCACAACAAAAGATGGTTCGAGTCTTAGCTCAAAAACATTTTGGGGTGTTACATATCCCCTCACGGATACATCCCTCCCCTATGTATCTAGATGTCCTATCCCCTCACGGATACATCCCTCCCCTCACGGATATATTCCTCTCCTATGTATCTGGATGTCCTATCCCCTCACGGATACGTCTCTCCCCTCTCTGATACATTCCTCCCCTATGTATCCGACTGTCCTATCCCTTCTCGGATACATCCCCTATGTATCTGGATGTTTACTTATCTATCCGGAAGTCCACTGATGTATCCGGAAGTTCAGTGATGTATCCGGATTCCATAAATCTTAAGGGATTCTTATAATTTAGAAAATAGTAGTGAAATAATGTAATTAGCTCTTAACACTACGTGATTTATGTAAATTATACCTTTATTTAACTTAACCCAAATTGTCCTCAATCATTTAGATGGGGTGGGGATAATACCCAAAATGAACTCACCAATGTTCAAGTCTAGGCGGATTGAACAGGTTATGGGCCTAAGTTAACACTCCTAGTCATATGTATAAGTAGCTTTGCTACGATGTCTTAACCCTTAACCCAAACAACAATCCAAGGACAAACGAATTCATAATTACACATAGCTTGTTGTCCAACATTATTTATTTTGACTTCTACATGATTTTTCCTCATTCCAAAAATCTTTCCATTACGAAAACATGACAATATTTTCATGTTGAGTTCGTGTTTTTTGATCTAAACATTTAACAAATGAACGGTCTCGTTTACGAAAGACTTGATTTGTTTAAACAATTTATGATTTTTTTGGTACCTTATCAATCATAAACTCTATCAGTTCCTTATTGAGATCTACTAAAGATCTGGTTCTTCTATAAATATTTGACAATCATCAAAATTAATTTCAATTCAAGTTAATATTAAAATTTTAAATGAAATGATCATAGTAATGTGCACAAATAGGCAGATCATAGTTATGAGAGGTTTTAATTTCTCCTACAAGTATATAGGCTGCTATGGCCTACATAATTTTTTTTATTCAAAAAAAGTAGTAAGATTTCATTAACAATTTACAAAGGGAATAAATAAGTCAAAAAAGATAAATTAAAATTAGAATAGGCTTATATGTCATAAGTTATACTTAGAGATCTAAAGGCCTTAAAAATAAAAATTATCACCTAATCGTTCACATCATCAAATATCATTTGAAAACTAGTCAAACATTTTGCTAGTGCTAGTTTTTAAATAGGAAAATGCGGCTTAGTGGTCAATGAAGTGTGTGAAAATTTTAAAAATTGGGATTCAAATCCCAACAAAGCACAAAAACGTTGTTATTTCTTCCCATCTACCTAACCCTTAGTTGACAAAGTTTCTCAATACTCGTATTGTTGCATGATAATGAGAAATAACAGATACTCGGTGGAATAACCAAAATGTGCCTAAACACTATTTTTGTAAACAAATTTATAAAGGAGGAACAGCCAAATGGCATGGACGTTGAAGAATACACGCATTATATATAATTTAATAATAACGTCACTTTAATTTTACCCAATCATTACATAATTCTGTACACACACATCTTATTCAAGATCAACCTTCGTGACATAGACATAACAATGCATTAATTTGCTTCCCAAGGCCCAAAGTCTCCAATGAGTTACATGCTTGCAGCACACTAGAAAAACTAATAGCATCAAGACATACAATGAAATAGCACTAACATTAGCAACCCCAAAAATAAAATAGGCATCAATAAGGGATGTGATTAATGGATTAGAATCATGATCAAGCTTATAAATGCAAACGGTAATAGGTAGCCTGAGCCACAAAGCATCCCGCATTAGCAGAGTTCGGAAAAGAGTTGCACCTCAAAGGACATACTATGGATAGTCTACCCTAATACAAGCATTATTAACCAAAGCATCTTGCATGAGAAAGGACCACACCCCAAAAGGTGTAATTTGGACAGTCTACCCTAATTCAAGTATTACGGAGAGAGATTATACCTAAAACAAGACAAATGGAAAAATAGAAACATCCTGCACTAGCAAAGTTCGAAGAAGGGCCACACCCCTAAAGATGTAATGTGAACAGTCTATCCTAATGCAAGCATTAGTGACCAAAGCCTTCCGTATTAGCAGAGTTCGGAGAAGGGGCCACACCCCAAATGGTGTAATGTCCAATTCAAGCATTAGTAACCAAAGCATCTCGCGTTAGCGAGTCCGGGGGTCATGCCCAAAGGGTGAAACAAGGCAAATGGCCAGAGAAAGGGCCATACCCCAAAGGGTGTAATGTGGACGATCTCCCCTAATACAAGGATTAGCATACCTAAAACAAGGCAAAAAGGAAAAATAGAATGGGGTGAGAGAGGCTCGAACTCTCAACCTCAGGATTACTCAAAAGCTATGAGACCTACGCGCTAAAACAAGACAAATGGAAAAATAGAAACATCCTCCACTAGCAAAGTTCGAAGAAGGGCCACACCCCTAAAGATGTAATGTGAACAGTCTATCCTAATGCAAGCATTAGTGACCAAAGTCTTCCGTATTAGCAGAGTTCGGAGAAGGGGCCACACCCCAAATGGTGTAATGTCCAATTCAAGCATTAATAACCAAAGCATCTCGCGTTAGCGAGTCCAGGGGTCATGCCCAAAGGGTGAAACAAGGCAAATGGCCAGAGAAGGGGGCCATACCCCAAAGGGTGTAATGTGGACGATCTCCCCTAATACAAGGATTAGTATACCTAAAACAAGGCAAAAAGGAAATATAGAATGGGGTGAGAGAGGCTCGAACTCTCAACCTCAGGATTACTCAAAAGCTATGAGACCTACGCGCTAGCCAACTGGGCCACCAACCATGTTGTGACTAATGACAAACACATTATTTTAAAACCAATATACAAAACCAAACAAATCTTTCACATAAAATAATAGAAAATGCAAGTTTTATATTCTAGTTTTAACTGGTAAAGTTAACATTTTAGCAACATAATAAAGTCTAGTAAAGTAACTACGAAATCCTCAAAATAAATATTTTCCATTAAGATCCATATATGACATACATATATGATATATGTATACCATTAACATCTTCTGCTAATTTTTGTTTCCAGGGTCAGCATGGGGAAAACCATAAGGTGATACCATAGTCATCCTGCAAAACATAAATGATTATTCGGTTTAGAAACAAGTTACGCAGAATTAGTAATGTAGATATTAATTATATTGGTACTCTTCTTAATGTGAAGAAATGTGATATATATATTAGTAATATATAAATTAGAAGGATAATACAAATATGTATGAAAAGAAAAATTTAAATATATTACTATGCCTTAGAAAGTTGTAGAGAAAGAGCACCCAAAGTTTATTAAAATAGAATAATTAATCTTGTATGGATTTTTCAAATTGACATATATTACAAAGAGCACTCAAAATTTAAAAGCTATAAAAACAGTCATAATAGACTAGAGGGAAGGAATCCTTTTCTAGTTTTTTATGATTCGGAGATTTTCGTTTTTTATACCTAAGATACTTTTATTATTTATATATATATAAAAGATCTGAAAAAGACGACACAAGTTTCTTCTATTCAAACTTAATTGTGAAGATATATTATTTTAGGTTTACTATGACAACTTCAATTACTTTTGGTCTTCTCAAACTATTTAATCATTTGTTGAACTTAAAGATCAATTCGAGAACAAAAACTAATAATTCACCTTCTTAATTTTCTAAAATGAAGTTATAACTTAAAAAGTTTAAATAGGTGTACACAGAGACAAAACAAAATTAATATTTGAAAATAGAAAAATATCAAAAGGAATATTTGGAAGTATGAGATTACGTTTAGATATGCATTTAACTTTAAAAAAATAGATGATCACCAACCTTTCTTTTCGCTTCTCCAAGAATCTAATCGGAGATTTTCTTGTTGCCAATGGTACATCTACATGTAACAAAGACCAACATATTAAAAAAATTCGAAGATGAACAAAACATTAATCAAATTTAAATTTCAAAGGATCGAAGGAAAAAATGTTTAACCTTCGCTTAAGGTTTTCACAAACAATGGTTGTTTTGACGAATCTGCGAACTTTACAATTCCATCCACCTACGTACACAATATATAATTCAGAAATCACAGTTATATATAACCAATTCAAAAGTAAAGAAAATAGATCAAGGACCAGTAACAGATGATTGATAAAAACCTTGTCACTGAAGACTTCGAAAACTGTAACTTTTTCATTGTAGAAAATAGTCAGAGGCGCAATTTTTATGCCGAATCTCGAAGGGCAAAACCTAATTAATAAAATCAATACAAAGATCAATCGATGAGTATTTTCATTATCGAAAGCATTAACATTATATATGTTTGCCAACTTTCTTATATATTTTTTAAAAAATTATATTTTTTTTCCTAGAAATGTTCATTTTTAGCATATAAAAGATTTTTATTTTTCACACATAAGAAATCTAAAAAAAATACTTTATTCTTATAAATTATAAGATAGCTATTGCCAAATTTTTTTATTTTTTTATAAAAGAGCAAGAAAACACATTTCCTCGAACTTCTACTGGGAGAACTAAAAAAAAACATTAATACACTGATCATGATAAATTATTTATTTCTTTCCTTTATTTATTCTTCTAGAGGGAGAAGTTACTTCCTAATTAAAAATATAATTTAATTAAGTATTCTCATGAAGGAACAACACTTCTCTTAACTCTTTTTTCGGTAAAGATTACCTTTTATATTTTCATACAAATTACTCTTATGTCTTTTCAAACTATTTACTCATTTTTGAGGTTAGGATTAATTTGGAGAAAAAATTGAAAGTTATGGTAAACTAAATTTGAGAGGTTAAGTAGGCATTTCGACATAAAAAAATGTGACGTTGGACAAAAAAATGTTAGAGAAGCGTATTAGAAAATATTAATTGAATTTGAATATCATTTAAATAAATTGAAAACATAGAAATTTTGGGAGTGCAAAAAAATTCACCTCTCTTTTCGATTCTCCAAAACTCCAAGCATAAAGTTTCTCCTTGCCAAATGTAGATCTATATGCAACAAAAACCAACACATAGTTAAAATAATTTGAAGATCAACAAAATATTAATCAAATTTAATTTTCAAATGAGAAGGAAAATAAAATTGTTTAACCTCCACTTAATGGTTCCACAGAAAATTGTTTTTTAGATGAAAATGCATCCCTTTCTATAAATTTTAGAATATTTTCCGCCTACATTTACAACAAATATTTCAAAAATCACAATTATGTGTAATCAATTCAACAGTAAAACAAAACTAATCAGAATGTCATTTGATTAATCAAAACCTTCTCACTGGAGACATCATAAACCGCAATCTTCCCATCGTAGAAAATAGTCAAAGGTGCAACTTTAATGCCATTTTCCGAGTCACAGTCAAGCCTGATCAACACAATAAACACAAAGATTAATCTATGGATATTTTCGCTGTCTAAAGCATTAACCAAGACAATGTAGTCATTGCATTTACTTAAAAATACTGTTTTTTTACGAGAGATTTTCATATATATTTTTTAACAAATAAGAGATTTTCAATTTTCTTACACATAATAGATCTGGAAAAAAAAATCTTCTTTTAAAATTATAAAAGAACTTTACCAAAAAAATCAAAATTATAAAAAGGCAAGAAATCACTTTTCCTCACACTTCTATGGAGAGTACTCAAAAAAATGCATTATTAGATCGAATGGATGACCCCTTCCTCTAAATTCTTTCAATATACTATTAACGGTGCTTTCAAGAACAAGTTTGACACTACTATTAGTGGAATAATTAGAAACTTAATGGAGGATAAATTATGAAATATTATCAAAAAAATTGTGTATTATATCTCACACTATAAAAACACGTAGAATATTTCAGAACCTTGTTCATGTTGAAATTGAAACAAATTCCATTGAAGTATTATGATAATTATCCTATTTATCATGTTATAATTGATATTTACATATCCCTGTTAGCTTTGAAAATGTTTTGTGTAATGAAGGCTACTACTAATAGTGCATAGGCACTTTAAGACTAATGTAACTATATACATAGTTTTAATATAAAATAATATTATCTATTTTAACTAAAAAGGAATTTTGTTTGTTATAAAGATTATCTTTAAATCTCTTAAAATTATCTTTTATATCTTCTCATCAAACTAATTGATCATTTATTGAAGTTAAGATTAATTTGGAGAAAAATAATTAATATCTTCTTAATATTTTAAAAGTGAAGCTTGTGATAAAATGAATTGAAAGGCTAAGTAGGCGTTCCCACATTAAAAAATAAGGGTGATATTGGACAAAACAAAACTTATAAGGGGTATTAGGAAGTATGAAATTGTATTTAGATATGTATTTAATCAATTTAAAAAAAATTAGAAAAATGAGAGTGGAAACTTTTTTACCTTATTTGTGGCTTCTCAAAGAATCTAAGCGAGGAGTTTATCTTCGGCAATGGTAGATCTACATGCAACGAAAACCAACACATTGAAATAATTTGAAAATAAACAAAATATTATACTAATTTAATTTTCATAGGAAAAGGAAAAGAAAAAGAAAAAGAACAATGTTTAACCTCCATTGTTTGACGAAAAGACATCATTAGTTATTGTCATTTTTGCAAACTTTAAAATTTCATTCGCCTACATTCACAACAAATATTCAAAAATTACAATTACATGAAGCCAATTAATAATTGAGAGAAGATAGATCATGGATCAATAACATGTGATTGATGAAAACCTTGTCATTGGAGACATTGAAATTTGCAACCATTCCATTGTAGCAAATAGTCAAAAGTGCAATTTTCAAGCCATTTTCCGAGTCACCACAAAGCCTAATAAATAAAATCAATACAAAAATCAATTGATGGATATTTTCATTATCCAAAGCATTAATCGAGTTAATATAGACGATATATATGTTTGTCAACTTTTTTTATACATTTTAAATTTTGATGTTCTTTTTACTAGAAATCTTCATTTTTAACATATGAGATATTTTCATTTTTAACATATAAGAAATCTAAAAAAATATTTTCTTTTAAATAATAAGAAAGCTATTGTCAAAAATAAATAATTATAAAAGGCCAAAAGATTACATTTTTTCAAAGTTCTAAAGGAAAAGGTTTGAAACGAAGTAGCTCACCTAAAAAGAGAGAAACCCTAACCAACGTTTTAGATCCTTAAAAAACACATAAACATACTAATCATGATAAATTCTTTATTTCATTCTTGTATTTATTCTTCTTGTCTTTGCAGACATATAATTTAATTAAGTACTCTCTTTTAAGGAACAACCCAACTTCTCATAATTTTTGTTGGTAAAGATTGCCCGTTATATTTTCATAAAAAATACTCTTCGTCTTTTCAAACTATCATTTATTGAAGTTAAGATTAATTTTGGAGAAAAAATTTAAATGTTATGATAAACTAGATTTGAGAGGTTAAGTAGACGTTCGGACATATAAAAAAAATGTAACGTTGGACAAAAAATGTTAAAAAAGGATATTAGAAAATATGTATTGTATTTGAATATGTATTTAAATAACTTGAAAACATAGAAATTTCGAAAGTGGAAAAAAGTTCACCTCTCTTTTTGCTTCTCTGAGAATCCAAGCATAGAGTTTCTCCTTGCCAAATGTTGATCTATATGTAACAAAAACCAACACATCATCAAAATAATTTCAAGATGAGCAAAATATTAATCAAATTTAATTTTGCAAATGAGAAGGAAAAGAAAATTGTTTAACCTCCAGTTAATGTTTCCACAGAGATTTTTTTTCCGGATGGACATACATCACTAAATTTTGACCTTTCTGCAAACGCTAGAATATTTGCTGCCTACATATATGATAAATAATTTGAAAATCACAATTATGTTTAATTAATTTAACAGTGAAACAAAACCGATTAGGAATGAATAACATTTGATTAATACAAACCTTATCAATAGAGACATCGAGACTAGCCG
Organism: Solanum etuberosum; assembly: GCA_029582245.1. NCBI lineage: Eukaryota > Viridiplantae > Streptophyta > Magnoliopsida > Solanales > Solanaceae > Solanum > Solanum etuberosum. The sequence goes on from JAJONR010010206.1 coordinate 8,155, forward strand.
TCTTTCCATCATAGAAAAAAGTCATGGGAATTTTTTTTATGCCATTTTCCGAGCCATAGTCAAGCCTAATTAATACAATCAACACAAAGATTAGTTGATGGGTATTTTCATTGTCTACAAGCATTAACCAAGTCAATGTATTGCATTTGGTTAGAAATATATCTTTTAATTTTATATTCTTTTACGTAAGATCTTCATATATATATATTTATTTATTTAAAAGAGATTTTCATTTTTTTTAGATATAATAGATCTATGAAAAAAATATTTTTTCTATTCAGATTGTAAGAGAGCTATTACTAAAACAAATAAAATTATAAAAGGGAAGAAATCTCCTTTCCTCAGACTTTTAGGGAGAGTACTCAAAAAAGCACATTATTAGATCGATGATGATAACTCCTTTATTCCTCTCTTTTTTTGGTTCTTATGGAGGGAGAAGATGTGTCGGCAAATAAACTTGATTGTGCGGACATGATTCCTAGGTGTACGGTGATAATGTAAATTGTTAAGTTAATTCGTAATCTACCTATGTGTAATTTAGAGGGAGGGGTCATCCATTTGTAATTTTATCAAATGGATGACCTTTCCCTATAGAGTCTTTTAACATAGTATTAACAGTGCTTTCAGAAGCAGGACTCATATTACTGTTGGTGGAGTGACGAGAAACTTAATGGAGATTGAATTATGAAATATTATCAAAAAATATGCACGCTATATCCCACACTGTAAAAGCATGTGCATATTTCAGAATCTTGTCTATGTTGAAATTTAAACAAATTCCATTGAGGTATTATAATAATTATCCTATTTATCAGGCTATCATTGATATTTGCAAATCCTTGTTGAAGAAGTTGTAGTATTTTGTTTGTTAAAAAGATTATCGGTATATATTTCCTAAAATTATCCTTTATATCTTCTCGTCAGACTAATTGATCATTTACTGAGGTTAAAATTAATTTATAATTAATATTTTCTTGACTTTCTATAATGAAGCTTATGGTAAACTAGATTTGAAAGGCTAAATAGGCGTTTCCACATTAAAAAAAGAAGGTGATATTTGACAAAACAAAAGTTATAAGGGGTACAAAGAAGTATGAAATTGTATTTGGATATATATTTAATTAACTTGGAAAAATAAAATAAAAATTGTGAGTGAAAATAAATTCACCTTGTTTTCGGTTTCTCCGAGAATCTAGGCAAGGAGATGCTCCTTGCCAATTGTAAATCTACATGCAACAAAAACAACACATTAGTGAAATAATTTGAAAACGAAAAAAACATTATATAAATTTAATTTTCATAGGATAAGGAAAAGAAAAATGTTTAACCTCCATTGTTTGACGAAAAGTCATTCTTAATTTTTGACCTTTCTGCAAACTTTAAAATATCATTCGCCTACATTCGCAACAAATATTCAGAAATGACAGTTATATGAACCCAATTAAAAAGTGAGAAAATAAATAAAAAATCAATGACATTTGATTGATAAAAACCTTGTCACTAGAGACATGGAAAGATGCAACCATTCCATTGTAGCAAATAGTCAAAAGTGCAATTTTCATGCCATTTTCCGAGCCACCACAAACCCTGGTTAATAAAATCAACACAAAGATCAATCGATGGGTATTTTCATTTTCTAAAGCATTAACCGAATTAATGCAGACATGTATATGTTTGTCAGTTTTTTTTTAATTATATATTTTAAAAAATTTAGTGTTCTTTTTACGAGAGATCTTCATTGTTAACACATAAGAGATCTTTATTTATTTATTTGTTTATTTATTTGTTCATATAAGAGATCTAAAAAGTTACTCTCTTCTTTTAAATTATAAGAGAGCTATATTGTAAAAAAAAAAAATATAATAAGGCAAAATATTTCATTTCCTCGAACTTCTAGATGGAGAACTAAAAAAAAAAAACTACTAATACACTGATCATGATAAGTTCTTTATTTCTTTCCTTTATTTATTCTTCTTGGCTTTGCAGACATATGATTCCTAGGTTTACTATGACAACGTCAATTACTAAGTTAATTCTTGATAAAAATATAATTTAATTAAGTACTCTGTTTAAGAAACAACACAACTTCCTTAATTCTTTTTTAGTAAAGATTATCTGTATATTTTCATATTGTCTTTTAAAACTATTAACTCATTTATTGAAGTTAGAATTAATTTGGAGAAAAAAATTGAATGTTATGGTAAAGTAATTGAGAGGTCAAGTAGGCGTTCGGACATAAAAAAAAAAGTGACGTTGGATAAAAAATGTAAGAAAGGGGTATTAGAAAATATGAATATTTGAATATGCAGTTAAATAACTTGAAAACATAGAAATTTTGGAAGTGGAAAAAAAATTCACCTATCATTTCGCTTCTCCGAGAATCCAAGCATAGAGTTTCTCCTTGCCAAATGTTGAGCTATATATAACAAAAACCAAAACATTATTAAAATAATTTTAAGATGAGCAAAATATTAATCAAATTTAATTTTCAAATAAGAAGGAAAAGAAAATTTTAACCTCCACTTAATGTTTTCACGAACAATTGTTTTTCGGATGAAACTGCATCTCTAATTTTTGACCTTTCTGCAAACTCTAGAATATTTGCCACCTATGTACATAATAAATAATTCAAAAATCACAATTATGTGTAATCAATTAAACAGTGAAACAAACTGATTAGAGATGAATGAAATTTGATTAATACAAACCTTGTCACTGAAGATATTGAAACTCACACTCGTTCCATCATAGTAAATAGTCAAAGGCGCAATTATTACGCAATTTTCCAAGCCACAGTCAAGCCTGATTAATACAATCAACACAAAGATTCATCGATGGGTTCATTGTCTAAAGCTTTAACCAAGTCAATAAAGGCGTTGCATTTGCTTGATTTTTTTATCTTTTTAAATTTTATATTTTTTTACTAGAGATCTTCATATACATATATATATATATTCAATTTTTTTACACATAATAGATCTGAGAAAAGAATATTTTTTCTACTCAAATTGCATGAGATATTATTAAAAAAAAAAAAATTATACATGGAAAGAAATCTATTTTCCTCCGACTTATAGGGAGAGTACACAAAAAGCACATTATTAGATTGATGATGATAACTCTTTTATTCCTCTCTTTTTGGTTCTTATGGAAGGAGAACATGTGTCGGCAAATAAAGTTGGTTGTGCGGGTATCATTCCTTGGTGTACTGTGACAACGTAAATTGCTAAGTTAATTCATAATCCACCTAGGTTAATTTAGAAGGAGAGGTCATCCATTTGTAATTTTATCAAATAGATGACCCTTCCCTCTAGATTCTTTCAACGTAGTATAAATCGTGCTTCCAAGAGCAGTATTGATACTACTGTTGATGGAGTAACGAAAAACTTAATGGAGATTGGATAATGGAATATCACCAAAAAATATGTCCGTTATATCTTACACTATCAAAACATTTGAGATATTTCAGAACGTTGTCCATGTTGAAATTTAAACAAATTTCATTGAGGTATTATAATGATTATCCTATTTATCATGTCATAATTGATATCTGCAGATCTGTGTTGAAGAAGTTGCAAAACTTTGGTTGTTAAAAAGATTATCTGTATATCTCCTAAAATTATCCTTTATATCTTTTCGTCAAACTAATTGATCATTTATTGAAGTTAAGATTAATTTAAAAAATAATAATTAATATCTTAGCTTCCTGATTTTTTATAATGAAGCTCATGATAAAGTAAATTTGAAAGGCTAAGTCGGTGTTCGGACATTAAAAAAAAAGGTTATATTTGACAAAACAAAAGTTAGAAGGCGAATTAGGAAGTATAAAATTGTGTTTGGATATGCATTTAATTAAATTGAAAAAACTTGTGAGTGAAAAAAAATTTACCTCGCTTTTTGCTCCGAGAATCTAAGCAAGGAGTTTCTCCTCGCCAATGGTAGATCTACATACAACAAAAACCAACACATTACTGAAATAGTTTGAAAATGAACAAAACATTATACAAATTTAATTTTTAAAGGAGAAGGAAAAGAAAAATGTTTAACCTCCACTTAATGTTTCCACAGATAATTGTTTTTTTGGCGGAATGACATTCTTAATTTTTGACCTTTCTGCAAACATTAGAATTTCCTTCGCCTACATACACAACGAATAATTTAGAAATACAATTACTCGAAACCAATTAAAAGTGAAAGAAAATAGATTAGGGATTAATGGCATTTGATTGATAAAAACCTTGTCGCTGGAGACATTGAAATTTGCAACCTTTCCATTGCACCCAATAGTCAGAAGCACAATTTTCATGCCATTTTCCAAGCTACCACAAAGCCTAATCAATAAGATCAACACAAAGATCCATCAATATTTTTTTTCATTGTCTAAAATACTAAAAAACGTTATATTTCTCAAGAAAATCTCTATCCTTTTATAATTTTTAAATATATATATTCTTTTAGCGATAAATTTTATTTTTACACATAAGATTATTTTTTTTGAGAGGGAGAGTGTTAGGTTGTGCAGAAATTTGATTCCTAGGTTTACTATGACAGTTAATTGCTAAGTTAATTCCTAATCATAAATGTAATTTAATTAAGTGCTTTCTTTAAAGAACAATTCAACTTCTTTTAATTCTATTTGATAAAAAATACGTTTTATATCTTCAAAAATTACTCTTTTAATTTTCAAATTATTTAATTCTTTATTTAAAAGCACCCTTTTGCTATTTATATGCATTTAATTTGAAAAAAAATGAATACCAACCTCTCTTTTCGCTTCTCCAAGAATCTAAGTTGAGAGTTTCTCCTTGCCACATATATATCTAAATCCAACAAACCAACAAAATATTCCTCCATTTAGAATAAATAGTTTGAAGATGAAAATCAAGATTATTGAAACACTCATCAAATTCTCGAAAGATAAGGTAAAGAAAAATGTTTACCTGGACTTTGTGTTTCCACACCCAACGGCTTTTTTGATGAAGAGACATTCATAGCTTTTGACCTATCTGCAAACTTTAGAATTTCCTCCGCCTACATACACATCAAATTCAGAAATCACAATTACGTGTAACCAATTCAATAGTGAAAGGAAAAGGTTTTAGGATTAATGACATTTGATTAATAAAAATTAACCTTATCCCTCGAGACATTAAAAATCTCAACTGTTTCATCGTAGATAAAACTCAGCGTCACAATTTTTGTTGTTGCATTTTTCAGAACTTCATTGGGATGGGTCTTCCCAATCACATTATCAATACCTACAAGAAAATTTCACAAGGAAAAATAATTAGAATTCAATGTTAATTAGCTGGATTTTCCCAAGGGTAACTATTGATATACTTTGTATTGAGATAAATCAAACATATATGTATACTTACACGCATGAACATATACTCATTGATGAATTTCTATAGCAAATTAGTGAAAAAGAAAGGAAACTAAAAACCTCCAAAGGTGATTTCACTTTCAAATTTAGGTGCGAAAAATAAGTTAAATTTTTATTTATTTTCTGATATTTAGTTTGTAAGCAAAAAATATTATTTTCAAATACATTTTTATATAATTCAACCATATATAAAAAACTAAAAGAAAAATTGAAAAAAAAAAAAATACTTTTCTCCTTACCTAACACACCTTCTTCATTCTAAGATTTTCCTTCTTTATATAAAGTGAGATTAAGTTTAAAATTTAACAATTTTGCTATTTTCTATAACATTAAGAAAATGAAAAATTATTTTTATGCATCTTTTTTACCTGTAACAACCAAATATTATATAAATATCAAATATCGCGATAATATCCAAAAAATAATAATCTCAAACCAACACGTTATAGAGAGCTTTAATTGTATTTGTTTTATTTTAAAAATATAAACAATTCAATTTCTTAAGTTATGTAATGATAATTCGTTAGGAGTCGTGATAAAAGTTATTTTTCATTATATTAATAAATTATTAGTTTTGAATCATTATATTACATGCGAAGCATAGTAATATCTATTGTAGGCATGGAAGTACTAAATTATTGATTTTATATACCTAGTGCATTTTAATTTTACTTTCCTAAAATTTATTGTACCACGTTTAATGTTGTAGTATTTTTTATTGTTTTTTTTGTTTAGCTTTTATATTCTCACTTTATGACACTGTAAGATTGATATGTCCTAAAAGGCTACAACAATAATTGATATGTCCTAAAAGGCTACAACAATACATAGCTACTTATTTGAACTAAATTCTAACTTAATATAACACGAAAAATAAATTAAATTCTAAATTATAATTAATTAAGCTAGCATTTAGTCAAAGATTTTGAAAGTATATTTTGACTATTTATCTTTAATATTTGTTTGACCATGAAATTTAATCTGAAAATTTGATTTTAAAATATTATTTGAAACTTCCAGTCACACTTTAATTTTTTTTTTCAAATAAATACATGTTTAAGTACAATTTCCAAATAAGAAAATCACTAGTTAACTTTTTAATTTTTAGAATTTCAACTTCAAAAAATATAGCCAAACGAGGCTAAAATTAGGACTGACACCAACGAAAACGACGATTAACCTCAAGGGATAATAGTATAGATTCTTGTCAAGTGTTCGGTTATAAAACTTGAAAATTCAATTTGAAGTTGAATCTCAAATTTGGGAAAAAAGTGTTCTTAACGTGTGTTTTTTTTTTACTTCATCTTCATAAATCAAATAACGTGTCATCTTCTCTCCTTTAACTTCACTTATTAAATTCCAAGATCTTGGGTATAAAAATCTTAAAGGAAGATGTTAAGGGAATATACCTGAAGACATTATCACAAAGCAAAAGAGTTGATTCAAAAAATATTTCTATCTCCTTCCTCTAGCTTTATGTTACCACCAACGGCAGTAATGGAAATGTGCAAAGAAAATGTGTTAACCCTAATGGGTGAAAAAGATAAATTTATAGAGGTTTAGATTCAATCTGACACGTCCATCAAGTAAGCCGTCTAATGATTAGATTAAGTCTTCATTAAATATTAATGATTACTTTACATTAATTGGGCCACATATAAAATAATAAGAAGTCTAACATTTTCCCACTTGGCCCAATAACCACATAACACTAATATTTAAGAGGAAATATCATAAATAACAAAGAGATTAAAATTAATAAGCCTCATTAGCTACAATTTACCTAATTTCGCTCCATAACTATAGTTTCATTTGCTATGGGTATTTCCGTTTGTATAATTCGCTTGCCAATATACAAATAGAGTAAGTCGGTTAGTATAATTTGCTTGTCAATATACAAAAAAGGTAAGTATATACAAATTATGTATTAATATGTTTAGGAATTTTTCAAAACTTATACAAATCAAATGTATCAACAAATTTATCAACATGATAATCATATACAAATTAGGGTAAGCATATACAAATTTTGAATTTGTACAATTATGAACTAAATTATACAAATTTTGAATTTATACAATTGAGAGTCGAATTATAAAAAATTTGGACATGGCCCGCGTGAATATGGTTATATATTAGTGACGAATTTTTCTTCAAACTATAGTTATGTTAAATAATTAACTAGAATTTGTGTAACACCCCAGAAATTTTTTGAGCTAAGACTCGAACCATCCTTCGTTGTGAGTAGGATTTTACCGAGGAATTTAACATTTCTTAAGTGTTAAGGTCACTAGATGTAGCACCTTGAGTTCCAAAAAGAACTAAATTGGAAATAGGAAAATCTGAAATTTTGCAAGTTATGCTTAAGTTATGAATTTTGGGTCAACTTCAAATGACCATAAATATCAGTATATTATGAGTTAGGTGGGCTACAAGAGAGCTAATGAAAGGTCTTTGAATTATCTTTCCAACGCCACCGAGTTTGCTAAGTTTCGAGCTCGTATGAGGGAGATAAGCCCGTTTGAAGTTGGGCTGTCCAAATAAGGAAAGCTACCCGAAAATAGTGAGGGGTATTTTGATATTTTCCTTACCAAATCAGATTTAATTCATTTTTAGTAAGGTTTTAAGGGTCTAATCCTATTAGGTTCAGTTTTATAATCCTAATATACACCTAGGGTTTTAGTTGAGAGTTCAAGAAG